>SEYY01009524.1:10000-15000 GCA_009176605.1 Armadillidium nasatum | reverse complement strand
CATATACCTTGGTGCTACAACGCTCTCCGTGATCTTATCAGAAAGAAGGAATGAAACAAAGGAACATTATATTATCCTTGAAACTAGAATTACACCTATACTCTTATTGTGACATTTAATGAGATCCTATGAAAGACTTGAAGTTTTAGGCTAAGCTGTTCACCATGATTTGAATCTGAAAAAAATAGCGCAAGGAAAATTAAATATAATTATCCGTAATCAACTAAATTTTTGATATTCGTTTAGTTTGATATTAAATTTATAGAGTCCTTGCGATCCTAGTGTTTCAGCAAGTTATCCTACAGTCATTATGTGATGTTATCTTGCTAGTTCCTTACTTTATGATCGAAGACTTAATCTTACATAAACTTCATAGCAATTATTTATATCAATTTTATTATCGTTACATCTATTGTTTAGTTCTTTTTTTTTTTTTTTTTTTTTTTTTAACAGAACGCCTACCACTCACGGGCAGAGCAATTGTAAGATTTGGAATGATACATAAATCGATTTTACAGAACTAAAAAACTGTTTGTACTAGTTTATAATGAACATTTTTATTCTAGTTTACAGTTGCATGTCCCCTTGATTTGAATTATTAGGTAACGATAGATGATGATAGATGTTACAGAATCTTTCAGGAAGAAAAATTTGCACAATAGTCTGCGTATATCATTGACTAATAAAGGTGTTCCTGGATTTGGTAACAAAGATCAGGTTCATTGGATTGCATTAATATTGAGTAACTATTATGAGTTACAATTACAACTATGAAACTGAATTGAATACTGTTGAAATCTAGTGGTTTTATAAAGTGTAACTTTTACTGCAAAGCCGAGATCACTGATTTTCTTTTAGGAAAATAGCCACCTTGTTTTCAATGTAAATCTAGTGAAAATAAAGTGAACGACGTTCAAACAGGTATACAGTACCTCTATCTGAATGATAGGTTATAGAGAGCGGCTGGATACGGTTCTTTAATGCAAAGTTAAAATTGTACGTGACAGTTTAATGCAAATGATTCAAGATTATTGTCGAGTAATGCAATTAAGAGATAAGAATTACTTATGAACAGATGGTTTGAGAAGAAATTAAAATTTAAGTGAAAGTCTCATGCTTTGTGTATGGATCAATAAAAGGTTCTTTCTTTGAGTGTGGAGCCGGTTAGCTCGCTCTAGTCGTTTAAACACAAGCGAATTGTTCAAAAACAGCGTGAGATTTGACTGATGGGAAAAAGGTATTGCAAACGGAATAGCTTATGGTACTTATTTTAAGAAAAAAATAGTCGAGAACCATAGACTCTGGACTGTTATGTTGTTATTTGTGCATACAAAGAATAGTTTAGAAGTGGAAGCAGCAATCATGCATATTATTTCAATGTTTATTAAAATAAATGGCTTTCAGATATTGGTCTTGAGGAAATTTTTTTTACTTAAACTTAGCATAAATAAACTGCCTATAAGAATTCCCAAAATTTGACTAAATCTTAAATAAACTTTGGCATGACTTTCTCTCTACTCCTAGAAATAAATTTTCCTTCTCAAGAAGTTCACAAAACGATGTCCTTTCGGTGCATTTTTCCTTAAACCTCGAAATTTTTAGACAATGAGAACAGATAAAATAATCATACAGCTTTATTTTCCAAGATTTCAAATTTGCTTAATGAACCGTAAGGTTGGCTAAACCTTGATGATTGATTACCGAGAATGAAACAGTGAAGACAAGACTGAATTCTTTGATTTGCTGCCATATCTATTCCAACAAAATGCAAAGCAAGTCCATATTTGCTAATGTTTGTCGTTTTATACAAAATATCTAGGAACTTTTGCAATATAACTTTCTCTTTGAAAATATATTTGTAGACTTGCAGGAGTTTGTGATTAAAGAAAAAAAACAAGCATCATTATGCTGCATCAGTGCTGTGCTACCTCCATACTATTTATTCCCCATCGGGCATTAACCTGGTAGCTGAAACTCAAATCCTTTTAAAACCTTGACTTTCATCTGATCAGAAGTAATAATGTCTATCCCTTTCGAATGGAGTGTCTGAATCTCATTTAATCTATCACAACTATAAAAAGACTAGGTCAACCCTTTAGAAGAAATAAGAAAATCAAACTCTCTCTCTCTCTCTCTCTCTCTCTCTCTCTCTCTCTCTCTCTCTCTCTCTCTCTCTCTCTCTCTCTCTCTCTTTAAGAATTTGTGAAAAACTGAAACCATTAATTGTTTTTAAGTGACTTTTTTTACGATTATTGAAATCCATTCGAAGTATAATTTACATCTAACTTAAATAATTTATGTTCAAAATTATATCAAGTCAACTTCGCTGTTAAAGATTATAATATTTAAAACGTTCTTTCCCATTTGCAAGGTTCTTAGTCTAACGCGAAATAAGGTTATAAAGAGAAGCTCAAGATCGAGCTACAGCATGCCAGGGGACTCCAATTTCTTACACAGAGTCAAAGTCACCGAGCATCTAAAGTGTGAATGTCAATGCAAGGTAAGCTTTAATTATTTAGAATTTTAGATCATTATCTTTAATATATTATTTTACAAACTGATTTTCTTTATCTTGTATTCATTTGAAGGATAAATAAAAATATTGTAATATAAAGAAATCCTTATTATAATATTTATCTCCCAGGAAAATATATATATATATATATAATATATATTATATATATATATATATATATATATATATATATATATATATATATATATATATATAATATATATATATATATATATATATATATATATTATATATATATAATATATATATATATATATATATATACATATATATATGCTACAGAGGAAAAAATGGACCACCCAGTACATTTCACTTTCAACAACATTATCTATTTTATAGTGTACTACGTTAGATAAAAATATTTTGTCTGAAATACCACATCATTGCCATTAAAATGATGCTAATTTAAGGGTGTGAAAATTACAATTCCAACCTTTTTCAAGATTAAAAATGGAAAGGAGAATACTAATGGCAAAAGGAACTAAATAAATTGGAATTTCAACAAAGAAAAGGTAAAAATGAAAGGAAAATTATTTTTAACATCTTGTGCTATTACTTCATTCCATGAAAACTTCTTTCACCTGGCTCCTCTTAAACCTATCTCAGGTTGTTACCCTTCTTTGCAAAGCTTAGCCAACATGCCAGTTCAGCGGATTCGTCGTGTTTATCGAAGGTTTCTAGAAACTGATGAATTCACTAAGAGACCAGGATGGGGAAAAGGTCTGGCAACCATGCACAGGATAACCTCTTCATCATATCGATGCTTTTGAGGAACCGTCACTACACCGATATGTAACTGCAAAAGCAGCCCCGATACGCACGTGGGATCGCTGTCAGTGAACGGACAACGAGGAGATAGCTGAGGGAGAGAAACTTGATACCTCATCAACTATCACATGCCCCACAATTTATTCCAGCACAAGACGAGTCACGGCTTTGCTTGGCTAGAGCACGTGCTTTGGAAGTTTGAACAAGGGCGGGTCCTTCTGTTCTCGAATGAGACCAGGATTTGTCACAGTGATAATGATAGATGAGAGGTTTTCTCAGACACAGAGAGCGATTTGCGTGGTACTGCATAGAAAAAGGACTCAGTTAACGGGAAGGTTCATGTGTAATCTGGGCCTATATTTTGTAAGAAAGCAAAACCGAACTTGTCTTCATTGTTAACAGTGACGATCCTAGCAGAAGGGGTATATCAAGAAGATTCTTGAGGACCATGTTGTTCCTTCCGTTAGTTCTGTCCACGAGGACTTCGTGTTAATGCACGATAATTACATGCCGTACACCGTACATATTGCACGTCAACACCTTAAGCATGTCAATGTCGATGTTTCAGTTATGAGTTGGATAGCACTCAGTCCTGACATAAATCCCAAAGAGAATCTCTGGAAAGAACTGAATAATAGGGTTCGGATAAGAAATCATGCTCCTACTCCACTCAGGGACCTTAAAACAGCGATTGAAAAAGAGTTTGAGAATATTCCCCAAGATTTTATCGTCACGCTGGTCACTTTCATGAGAAACAGAGTGAAAGGAGTTATCAGGGCACTGCGGACTAACATAAGTAACTAAGAATTTTTTTTTTTCAATATCACTTTCGTTGCTGAAACCCAAATATCTTTTGTTCTTTTCTTTAACGTCTTCCCACTTTCCATTCCTACCTTTGTAAAAAGTTGGGATTGTAACTTTAATACAATCAATTAAAATGGTCTCATTTTAGTGGCAGTGAAGTGAACTTTTAAAGTACTTTTTTTTTTGTAATATAGTTAATGTTATTCAAAGTGAATGTGTGAAGTATATTATTTGCTAGCTATATATATATATATATATATATATATATATATATATATATATATTATATATTATATATATATATATATATATATATATATATATATATATATATATATATATATATGATACAGGAAACTTCTTCTGACTGCACACCAGCTCAGAAATATCATCCCCACATTTGCAAATGTCTCTGTCCGGAAGAAACGAAAAAACATTGTGAAAAGTGGAAAGGTAAAAAAAAAAAAAAAAAAAAATTATTTACTAAATTTTAACACTATTTTTCTTTCAATTTATGATAATTTTTTAATTAAGACGTTGAATTGCATTTTATTCTTTTCAATAAAGAACAAAAAAAAAGACTTAAATCTCAAAATCCTCAGCTTTATGATTCAGTCAAATCTGAAGAAGTCCAATGTACAGTATATATATATATATATATATATATATATATATATATATATATATATATATATATATATATATATATATATATATATATATATATATATATATATGTGTGTGTGTGTGTGTGTGTGTGTGTGTGTGTGTGTGTGTGTGTGTGTGTGTGAAAAATAATATATATATATATATATATATATATATATATATATATATATATATATATATATATATATATATATTATATATTATATATATATATATATATATA
>SEYY01009523.1:0-28344 GCA_009176605.1 Armadillidium nasatum | reverse complement strand
ATTCAAAACGGAGTGTAAATAAGGCTAATTTGTTTCAATTATGTTTCTTAGCATCAATCAATATTCTTATAGATAGCTTATTTAACTGGATTTGTCAAAATTATTCCAAAGAGTTCGGTAAATTATAATACTCCAAAGAGTTATAAAAAATAAAAAAAAAAGTTTATAAAAAATTATACATTAAAGTGAATATATTAACCCAATTTATTTCTTTAGAAGTAAAAATAAGAATAAAAAAAAATAATAAACTATGAAAAATAACAATAATAATAATTCTAAATAACTGAAGCTAATTGCTACTACAATGATAAAATAAAAATAAAATAATAATAATATTAATATAATAATGATAATAAATAATAATAATAACTATTTATAAAAACATTAATAGTATATAATAAAACTTAATAATAAAGATATGGTAATAAATGTGGTAGCCAAAAATACTAATTTTCACCGCTACTACTACCATTATTTATATTCTTTCTATATTTTATATTCTATTAATTACATTCGTTCTATTTAATAATAATAATAATAATAATAATAATAATAATAATAATAATAATAGTAATAATAATAACATTAATAATAATAATAGTGGTAATAATAATATTAATAATAATAACATTTATAATAATAATAATAATAATAATAATAACAACAATAAAGTAAAATAATAATAATAATAAAACAATAAAAATAATAATAATAATAAACTCCAAAGAGTTCGGTAAATTATAATACTCCAAAGAGTTCGGTTAATTATAATACTCCAAAGAGTTCGGTAAATTATAATACTCCAAAGAGTTCGGTAAATTATAATATTTAATAAAAACGTAAGACAAATTAAATATTCACTTATGGGAAGTATAAATCCCTTATTTAAAATCTATCTTATTGAACTTACAATACGATGGTACAAATTTCAATATTGTATTTTTCAAGAACAAATTTCGTTAATCTTATCAGGACAAAGATCAAGAGCGGAATGTCTTTCCTGTTCCAAGAATTTCTAGACTGACTTCTGGCATCTATCATAGGTTGTCATTTTTTGATCTTGACCAATCAGGAAGCTTTAATTTTAGCGAGTTGCTAAAATTCGGGATTCGCCTTCTCTTTCTGGCAACTCGGTAATGGACTCTGTTTGTTGTTTTTTTTTCTGAAATCTTGAGCGCCATTTTGGTCTTAACTTCATATATTTTTCCTAATTCTTATGTTTATTAATTTCTTTGTATGCTTATATTTCTTTCATGTTATTTTCTTAATTAGAGAGCAATCTTAATATATAACTAATATAATCACCTTATTGATTTTATTCAATTTTCCAGACTTTCTGTGTTTTTAAATTTGAAGGCCTAATTTGTTGACCCTAGGCTAACTTTGGTCTGCATTTTGTATTTATCTTTTACTTATTTTGTTCATTGTTAAATAAATTAGCATAAAAACCAAAACCAAAGCATACCAACACCTGAAATAAAACATTTTTTATGGTAGGTCTCTACCACAGCGACTTTCATTATTTTTGTATCATACTTTCAAATGGAGAATCTCCAAGGGATAGCCTTATTCGATTCAAATATTCTGAGGGTTTTTCACTAGGTTTTAATTTCTGTTGAAACAAGTCTGCAACTCTTTCCCCAGCCGAAGGAGCATAGTTAGCTCGCAAATTTTTTTTCAACTTGTCGTAAGTATTTTCGGTTAAAGGTGGTTGAATTTGGGATATAATGGCCAATGGCAATAATGGTCCGATAAGTTGAGTTCTCTCAATGGCTTATTCACAAAATAAAGCAGAAAAGCATCTACTTTGTTCAACCAATTCTCTATATCTCTCTTATCGAATTTTGGCAAATCTTGTGCAGTAAGAGTTTTCCTATTTTGAGGTGACGGACTTCTGGAGGATGTACTTCCACTGGAGGAACTTCTTTCTGAAGTTCGTTGAATTGGCCTTCCTGTGCCTCTGTTATTGGTTTCATTAGTATTTGTTTCATTACCAACTGTTACTCGAGTTATAGAGATGCCAGTGGTCGAAGTATCTAAAATGTTGTTATTGTTAGGCCTATTTTTATTATTTTTCTTGAGAGAAAATTGTGTATATCGTCCTTGTATTATTATTTTTATCACAGTTTTTTTTTTTTTTTTTTTTTTCAAAGTTAAGTCAATGTTATTTAGATTATTAAATATCACAGCTTATAGATCACTGTCCTTATAAATAACTTTTCATTTGATACCTGATAAACTTAAATTTTTTTTTTTTTTTTTTTTTTTTTTCAGGCAATTGAAATTTTCAAAAAAATGTCTATTAATTTCTACATAAAAGCAAGTTTGTATTGTAATTTTATGTAAGAGCCCAATGCTGCATAAAGAACAGTTTATCAGGCTAGGCTAGAATTTCTATTAATTCTTTATTTAGTGATAAATTTATTTATCTTTATTATTAATACTGTTTTCAAAATTTATTTAAATGTTATTTATTTTATTAAAAATCACAGTTACTAAAGCACTTTTCACTACAAATCACTTTTAATTGCATATTAGTGATGTAAACTTATGAAACTTTGCAGAGTACAAACTAAACAATTACCATAATTTGATGTTATAAGGTAGAGTCACTTTGTTTTATCTTATTTCCAATACTAGGCCTAAAGTAATTTTAATTTTTAAATGTAAGTGAGAGCAATATTCTACACAAACACTAAGTTATAGGCTAGACTAGAATAGGCCCTATTTCATTTCCAACTTTAGGCCTAAAATAATTTAAATTTTTCTAAAAGTACCAGTAATTTCCATAAAAACAGTTTTTTTTTCTTCAATATTATGGGAGAGCTAAATTCTGCATAATAACCAATTTAGAATCTAGAGTAAGTTGGCTCTATTTCACGATGTAGGTCTAGGCCTTCATAACAAATTGTTATGTATGACTATTTATTTATTTTATATTCATTCTATATTGCCACTCTGGAATCAATCACTTGCAGAAATTAAGGCTTCTATGAATTGATGAATGCTAGCTTAGGGTCTTTATTTTAGCTTAGGCTTCGTGAGACCTAGATCCTAACTTCGTTGCTCTTTATAAAAAAAATATAGTATTTCGCTTACCTTTTTCAATTTGTATCTTATTCTAATAGTTATATAGTGATATAGTGAAATATTTTTGTGCTTTTGTACTATTTATTTTATATAATATTTTGATTTTCACAGTCATTTACAAAATTTTGAGTTACAATTCACAAGCGTGATCGGTGTTATATATCAACCGGCTTCGTTCCACCTAAATCCAGAATGCTCTTACATCGATATAGGTGGGCATTGGGCATGCACGATATCGATATACTCGATATCGTCCCCTTTTTTTTATATTATTTTAATTAAATTATATTTACAAAAGCAATTATTATCAATACAACTTACCCCATATATATATATATATATATATAATATATATATATATATATATATATATATATATATATATATATATATATATATATATATATATATATATATATACACACACACACACACTAGTGATGGGACATCTAATTGTCATCATCATGGGCAAAAACAGGTGATTTTTCCTCAATCATCATCATCAGTTTTTTGCTAATTAATTTATTTTATTTATTTTTTTTTTATATCTCCTCCAGTGGGCAAAGACCAGAGGCCTACCAAATTCCACCGGAGTTAGAGAAATCTTTTCCTGACCAAAGAAGGCCAACATGTCCAGATACACAATGTTTGAAAGTATGTAAGTCAAAGGAAGTGTGGAAAACAGATATTGGGAGTGTGTTCCAGATTTTACCAAAGATTGAGCATAGCGCTTAAGTCTGGGCTCTGAAAGTTGGACAGAGATAGGATGAGACTGTGTAGAAATCAACTGGGGTGGCATGAAGTAATTCTGAAGGCGCCTCAGAACACCCAACCTCTTAGAAGCTTGTTTAGAAAGAGAAGTATTGTGATCTTTCCAAGAAAGATCACAAGAAAAGGATACACCAAGAATATTAAGAACAGGAGAAGGTTTGAGTTGTGTGTTTTCTAAGAAAATATCATAGTTGTATGGAAGATTTGTGGAGAGATGGAGGAACTGAGTTTTTGAGGCATTGAAAAGAACCATGTTTTCTTGGCCCTAATTTGAAATACGAGAAAGATCAGAGGTTAGTTGCTTCAAGGCTACCCTTCTCGAGTCTATCAACTGCTATTCGGTAGGACGTTTTCCAAACTGGAAGGAGTAAAAAAGGGTGTAATCATCAGCATAGGAGTGCATAGGTGATGAGGTAATAGAGAGACGGTCATTAATGAAAGGAGGAAAAGTGTTGGGGATAGGACAGAACCCTGAGGAACATCAGTATTAATAGATTTAAAGGAAGAACGGTGGCCGTCTACAACAGCTGCTATAGAACAACTGGAAAGGAAATTAGAAAGAATATCACAGAGAATGATAGATATCGAAAGAGGGAAGTTTAGACTCTATCGAAGACTTTTGATATGTCTAGCGCAACAGCAAAAGATTCACCGAAATGGCGAAGAGCAGAGGATCAAGAGTCAGAGAGAAGGGAAAGAAGATCACCAGTAGAGTGTTTCTTACGAAAGCCATACTGGCAATCTGAGATAAGATTTGAAGAATTGAGATGTTTCTAAATCTTCCTGTTAAGGATAGATTCAAAAACTTTAGACAGAATGGAGGTCAAAGAAATAAGACGGTAGTTGGAGGGTTGAGAGGGTTTCCCCTTCTTCCACACAGGCTGAATGAGCGTATGTTTCCAGCAAGAAGGGAAGGTTGAAGAAGAGAGAGAAAGACGAAAAAGTTTACCGAGGCAGGGTGCAAGCTCGGAAGCACAAGTTTTGAGAACCACAATAGGAATACCATCGGGACCATATGCCTTCTTAGTATTAAGCACAGAGAGAGCAGAAATGACATCTTTAGAAGAAATTCTAATTTTAGGCATAATTGATTTAGAGGGGGTTGAAGTAGGAGGAATAGCTCCGGAATCATCTAAGGTTGAATTAGAGTCAAATGTTTGAGCGAAGAGTTCAGCTTTAGAAGAAAGTAAAACAGCAGTTGTGCCGTCAGAAGATATTAAAGGAGGAAAAGATGAAGAAGCAAATGTAGAGTCAACATTTTTTTCAAAATGCCAGAAAGAATGTGAAGAAGAAAAACCAGAAAGATTATTGCATTTTCTATGGAGAAATGGTTTTTAGTGTTACGAAGGATAGATTTTGCACGATTCCGTGATGAAATGTAAGTAGCTTGAGATTCTGTAGTTTCAAGATGATGGTACTTCCCCCTGAAGGCAACATCCCTGCGGCTGATAGCGCGAGAACAAGCAGAGTTAAACCAAGGTTTGTTAGGTTTAGTAGAAGGGAAAGAAAATGGAATGTACGCCTCCATACCAGAGAGAATCACCTCGGTAATGCATTCATGCACACTCCGAGGGACCCCTACCACTTAAGCAATAATCATTCCACGGGAAATCGAAGAAGTATGACTGCAAGTAAGACCAGTTTTCGGCACCAAAGTGCCACAAACATTTCCTTTCAATAGAAGGGGGTCTTTCCTGCGGAAGACTTGAAGAGATAGAAGAGGATACAGAGATAAGAAGGTGATCGGAGGAACCCAGAGGAGGAAAGAGTTTAACAGTGTAAGGAGAAGGATTAGAAGTTAGCAAAAGGTCTTGAGTGTTGGGTTCCTCTCCAAGATGATCAGGGATACGAGTATGGAGCTGCACCAACTGCTCAAGGTCATTTTGGATATCGAAATGTAAGGCACGTTCACCAGCTGTATCATGAGAAATTGAAGAAAGCCATTGGCGGTGGTGAACATTGAAATCATCTAATATGATGATTTCAGAGAAAGTAGAAGAAGGGAGAATGTGCTCTATTTTGGAGTTTAAATAGTGGAAGAATTTAGGATAATCAGTAGAATTAGTAGATAAATAACCAAAACAAATGAATTTAGTCGAAGAATGGCAAGAGAGCCTAAGTCATAAGGTGGAAAATTCTTAAGTCTCCAGATTAGTGACACAAGAACAAACGACATTGTTGCTCATGTATGCACAACAACCGCCTTTGGCAGAAAATTTAGGATAAAGACAGAATAGGGTTTGCTATCAGAACGCTCAAACATCTGAGTTTCGGTCAAGAATAAAATTTGAGGTCTAGAAGAAGAGAGGTGATGTTCAACAAAGTGGAAATTGGGGTGTAGACCGAGAATGTTTCAGAAATTAATGAAAAAAATAGACCATGCATCAGGACAAGCTGGCAGCTGTGTCTTGGTGGCACCAGACCCCATCACCGGAGGCCACCAGCTTCCAAGTGGTGATGGGGGAAGGGGTGGATGAGGGGCTATATTTGGAAGTTGACGCCATTGCTGATTTTTTTTTTTTTTAAAAGGGTGTTAGTATTAATGTATTATGTGTGTAAAGGAGAGCCTACTCTGTGTAGAAGAAGGTGAGCGCGAAAGGGAGTGAACCATTGGGTACCAGGATGAGATGGGAAGTACCCTTAACATCCCGTATACCCAATGGGGGTAATCTCATCGCCTCGGGAGCGCTACTTCCCTCCCCCATATTTACACATATTGGCTTACAAATATTTCTGCTCCACCATCTTCTATTGAGAGAGAAAGGTTGTTTAGTAGGGGGCCAGATATAATCTTGAAGGTGAAATCGAATTACCTTAGAAACTGAAGAATAGATTGAAATTTAAATTACTAAAATTTTGCATGTGTGTTCATTTTCTCAAATCAATATATTTCAAATCATTGTTCTGCAGATGCCATTAAACTATATATTAAAATTACTCGTACTGTATTTACACATTTGGATAAAGAATAAAGAAAAAACAATTTAATTCTTCATAATTATAAAATGTTTAAATTTTTAAAAATAAATTTTTTTTTTTTTTTTTTTTTTTTTTTTTTTTTTTTTTTTTTTTTTTTTTTTTTTTTTTTTTTTTATTATTATTATATATATATATATATATATATATATATATATATATATATATATATATATATATATATATATATATATATATATATATATATATATATATATATATATATATAAAGAGGTATTGTATACCAATTCCAGGATACAATTATGGATCTTTCTATGTGGCTGGATCCTGGTATTTTCTAGAAATCCAGTTTTAGCTATATTTCATCACTGCCAATTGACTTATTTTTATATATGTTATACTGTATAGGCTAGGGCTATGCTCTTGTCTATTTTCAAATTCAAGTTATTTTAACATTTGAACTGTTTAAAGAAATCACAGTATTTTCTATATTTATATATTTAACAAAATGAATATGAAAAAACTGACTAATTTTTCCTCTTCAGTTTCCTAATTATATACAGGTATATTTTAATATGAATATATAAAATAAACAAAAAAAAAATTTATTAATTTTTCTCTTTATTTTCCTATTTTAATTTTGGGTTTAAATTTATTTAAATGTTTGAATATTATAATGCAAAAGTAAAAAGTCGGATTTCGTAGTTTAGGTGTAATCAGTGATCATTTTCATATACATTATCTGTTTCAAAATATTTTCTTGAAAATACTGATGAAGTAGAGACTGCAAATACTCTTCTTGCTACAAATATAATGTATGTGAACTTTTTTTTTTTTACTTCTTCACCACTGCAAAATAACTACTATAGCCTTTGGATAATTTGATTTTTCTTTTAGATTTTCCAATTTTTTATTGGAACCTACCTCTGTTGATTTTGATATTTTTTTCTATTTTTCTCATTTTAATTTCCTTCTAACTATCTTTACTCTTCAGTATTGTGATAAAAAGAAATCTTTCTGCAAAAGTAAATATTAGATCAGTTCATTGTGCTGACAATGATATTAAGATCTTACTCAGGATTTCTACTTGAGGAATCTGCAATATCTTTGAATTTTTTTTATTTTATTGTATCTTTCATTTATAATTCACTTGGAACCTTATTCTTTAACAGTTTCTGAAAAAAATGTCTCTTATATTGTGGATCAACAATCGCACCTTCATGGTGAGTATAGTTTTTATAAATATAAAATATACTTTTCATATGTCTTCCAACACTTTCTTTTCCAGTCACATTGTACACTGCCGGGAAACTGCAGTACTCAGACATGAGTTGTTACAGAAGATAAAATTGATTTGGAACATTGCTTATTACATAGGTTATCAAAAAGTAAGCCTGCAACAATGATAAAACTTTCTTAAGCAACTGCCATTCATTTGGAGTTATAACAGAATATCAGGATAGTCAGCTCTGTAGAGTTGTAAAAAACATTTTAAGCATTTTAGTGTGTTTCAGAATTAGATTTGTGTTAATTTCAGTGGATTGGAACATTTTGAATAATATCAATAATAATTTGATGTTTATAATTATAAAAGTAGTCTATATATATATATATATATATATATATATATATATATATATATATATATATATATATATATATATATATATATATATATATATATATATATATATATATATATAATTTTTTTATCAGGTACCAAAAGGGAAACAAGGAACAAAAGGACAGAAGCAGATACTTCAAGAAAATGTTACTACTTTAGCATTTTACAGGAATATGATTATTGGTGCTGGAGTCTTTTATGCAGTTATTTCATACTTTACATTCAGTGCAACCCCTATTCTAGATCGAGTAAGATTTTTTATTAAACTCAGTATGATTTTAAAAGACTTCTTATAGGTAGTTAGAATGATAAATATTAAATTTGTTTTGTATTTGTTTTTCTCAGGTATTAATTGTATTATCTGCTATTGTATATTTTGCTAGCTATAGATTTATGGCATCTATGGCCTCGCCAAAGTATGGTGAAGATGGTTCAGTACTTGATGAAGGTTGTGATTTAAATATTGAAGGAGGGATTGCAGAGTAGGTGCATTATTATTATTATTATTATTATTATTATTATTAAATATTATTAAATATGGTATTTTATCATTTATTTAAGTAATTTTGTAATTTCAAGTAACCTTTTTTTTTTTTTGTTTTTTTTGTTTTTGTAATATCATATTTTATTCATTTATTTAGGTTATGTAATTTCAAGTAATTTTTAAAAAAAATTTGTTACTGTATTTCTATTCTATTAATTATAATGACCTTCAGATTTGATTTGTATTTACTTATGTATTTTTTTTTATGTGGTTTAGAATATTGCAATAACTTTTAATTTTAGATTTGGAGGTTAGGTTTGTAAAAAATTATAAGTAGTCTTAACATTTATAATTTGTCATGCTAAGTAGCTGTAAATATTTTTCTTTCAGTGTTACGGGAATTATGAATGGCTCAGACATTTCATTCTGTTATAAATTCAATAAAAAAAACTTATTTAAAAAAAATGAATACTTTTCTTTCTGTGTTAAGGAAACCACAAATGAATCAAAAGGTATTCAAAATTTTAACAATAACCATAGCAATATCATATTCATCAAATAATTTTTAAAATTATACATTGAAAACAAGTATTGACTTATTTTACACAGAATAGGACACATTTTCATTATTGTTCATAATAAATTTGCATATAATCGTTTTTGAATACTTAAGAAAGGTAATGAAATTAGTTGTTAACATGGTACTATTAGGTTTTCTACATATGAAGGTCAAGAAAACCATCAAGAGTGTGATTACTTTTTGTTTACAAAGAGGAAAATAGTTACTTTTCTCCTTTCCACACCAGATTTAATTTTCTGATGTTACAAGTTAAAATAAAATAAAAATTGGGCAAGATGTTCTTAAAAATTAAACACAATATCCTTTTATACATGGTAAGCCTAAATTCAGTTTTGATATTGAGGCACTATTCACAAATATCTATTGAAGAGATGCCCAATATCATTTTTGGACTGTTTCTTCAACTGAATCTTAATATAACTCAGTTCTCAAAACTCCTTTACAATAATTAACTTAACAATGACATTGATCTCCCAACTAATCCCTATATATCAAAAATCTTCCTTATAATTTGATGAAAAACCCTGGATGGAGTTCCACCACTCTGACTTTAAAACTGTTCTGTATTAAATGCATATTGATAATTGTTCTCTCTCTCTCTCTTTAGAGAACAACATGTTTCCTAATTTTTTTGACTACTTCGAATCTCAACATCCTAGTTTTAAATTTAGTTTGGAAAAGGATCAAAATAATTATATGCTCTGTTAACATTGAAATTAATTTCACCCCTGGTAGATTGTAATACTTCCTTAATACTTAATTTTATTACTTCCTAAACCACATGAAGTTAGTATGCTCCTTTATGGGGTAGCATATCAAAATTTTTCAAGAATCCAGATATATCAACTGACTCTCCTTTGTCCACGCACTTAGTAATATGCTATCATAAATTTCAAAAGCTTCACCTGACATGCTTTACTATTTCTAAGTCTATGTTGAGGTAGTCACAGTATCACATTGTCAACTAAATGCTTTTCAAGAACTATTACTGCTATTGAGATTAACCTAAAACTGGCTAGTAATTTCGACGATCATCCCTTCCACCTTGTAAGAAATATATATTTATTATTATTATTATTAATTAATAATAATAAAAAGTTAGCACCTCATGGGTATTGCCCTTATTCGAGGAGGGGAACTTCTTAGTATTTATACACAAGATCCTCATGAGGGGTCGAGCCAGCAATCTTCAAGCACATAAGTCACTCACAAGGTAAGAATATTTCCAATCCTTGAATATCACACTTTTAACAATTAAAAGACCTGTTAGTTATAAACGAAATGCGATACTATTCCTACTTTTCTTTAAGATTTTGCCATAGATATATATACCATCAGGACCTTGCAGACTTATAGTAATCTTTATGTTCATGAATATCTTCATATATTTAATCTCATTAACATCAAAATTGAGAAATGCAATAACTATTTATACTTTGCTCTCTGACATAACTCTTACCAAACTTTTCATTTGTAAACATTTGCAAATTGTTAAAAATTAATTAATTCTTTGTCAGAGCAAAACCATTTTATAATTCATCTTAATATGATCAATGTTATTTTTAAATTTCTAAAAAGGATTTCTTTTAATCTTTATAATTCCTTGGATGTTTCAGATTATTACCTGATTTAGTTTATTACTTATTTTCCTGTAAGTTTCCAAATCTATTATTATAATTCTTTCTCTGAACCTCTTGAACCATTTTTTTTTTTTTTTACACACATACATCACCACCACTCACGGGCAAAGTCCTATTCAAGGAGGGAGTGTCAGGAAAATAAAAATAAAGTAAAAGATTAAAAAATTAAAACGACCCCTGCAGGACCCACCTAACTCTTAATTTCTTAGGTGAGCGCAGACGTGGGCTTTAAAGAAACTGAGATTAAATTCAACAGGAAACACAGAGAGTTACCCAAAACAGAGAACAAGCCTGGAGTTGCCTATGTCCACTCAAAATTGATGCACAGACAATGCACCCCTTGTACTACGAGGACGACGTAAAGGTGGAGGTATACGAGTGGATAGCTCCCTCGAGCATTTGTCACTAGTAGCATTAGAAAAGAGAGAATTCACCAACGTTGCGTCGCAAAGATAAAGAGTCGAGGGAATTAGAAAGAGCAGGGTTTTGATCAAATCAAATTGATTTAATCAGTTGATTAAATCAATTGATTTTTTTATGAAAAAATCGTGATTTTTTTGATTTTTTAAAAAATAATAAAACTTTTTTTTGTGTTTTTTTTTTTTGTCATATTTTTTGATACATAATGATATAACAGATATATTAGTTCCTTCTTACTGTGTTAAAAAAACTTTAAAGTAGTTTATATATTAGAAAAATAACTTCCTTAATATTTGGTTCAAGATTTCATATAGGGTAATACAAGAATCTGATCTTCATTAATATAATTTATCCAATATAGAACTGTTAGAGTTTACAATTCCTAATATATATTCAATCAAATCTTCAACAAAATTTTATTGAGCTTTAATCTAATGCAATTTGAGGTTATAGACAAAAAAGAAAACAGAAAAGACAATTCCTTTTAATTTTCAACCATTTAAATTTTTATACAACATTATAAGAAAACAATATTCCTCTATATAAATTATAAAAGAAAGAAAATTTAAGCACTTTTGATGCATAATCATTAATCCATAAATTATATACATAACTTGCATATATATATATATATATATATATATATATATATATATATATATATATATATATATATATATATATATATATATATATATATATATATATATATATATATATATATATATATATATATATATATTCCAAGTTATGTATTTAATTTATGGATTAATGATTATGCATCAAAAGTGCTTAAATTTTCTTTCTTTTATAATTTATATAGAGGAATATTGTTTTCTTATAATGTATAAAAATTTAAATGGTTGAAAATTAAAAGGAATTGTCTTTTCTGTTTTCTCTTTTGTCTATAACCTCAAATTGCATTAGATTAAAGCTCAATAAAATTTTGTTGAAGATTTGATTGAATATATATTAGGAATTGTAAACTCTAACAGTTCTATATTGGATAAATTATATTAATGAAGATCAGATTCTTGTATTACCTATATGAAATCTAACCAAATATTAAGGAAGTTATATTTCTAATATATAAACTACTTTAAAGTTTTTTAACACAGTAAGAAGGAACTAATATATCTGTTATATCATTATGTATCAAAACATATGACAAAATAAAACAAATAAAAAAAAACAGTTATTATTTTTTTAAAAAAATTAAAAAATTTTTTTAAAAAATCAAAAAAATCACCAACCCTGGAAAGAGCAGAATAGTTTATAAGTCTTTTATCCTTTGAATCAACCTTATCCAAAAGACGGGTGAAACCTGAGCCACCCCAGATATGAGAGCAGTACTCCATACAAGGGCAGATGAAGACCCTTGTATATATAGTTGGAGTAGATGTGAAGAAGAAAAAATTCTTGCAGTCTGAACAGAACCTCCCAGCTTCTTTGAAGCTGCCCTTGCAACCATTGTGATATAAAGTTTCCATGACATTTTTTTGTTTTTGTGTAGGACAAGGATGTTTATATTGTCAACAGGAGAGATGGGAGAACCATCAAAAGAAATAGAAAAGTTAAGTGGTGTCTTTGAGAGGGAGATTTCTTGAAGTTGAGTTTTTAAAGAGTTGAATTTCACAAGGTTGAGACGACCCCACTGGGAAATTCTATCCAGATCTGCAAGAATGGAATCGGAAAGATGAAGACGAGAGGCAACTCGAGATACAAAGGAAGGAGCAGATTTGAAATGAGTAGAAGAATGGAGGGTTGAGTCATCGGCATATGAATGGATAGGGTTAGATGAACATTTGAACATGGGACCTCTGAGAGGAGAAGAAGTAGGAGGGATATTGCCGGAGTCATCCAGGGTTGAATTAGAGGAGAACAGGAGGTTAAAGAGATTAGCCTTTTCAGTTGGAGTGTTAGCAACAGAACCATCAGAGCGAATAAGAGGAGGAAAGGAAGATTTACAGAAGTTGTTAGAAATGTTTTTGGCAAGAGGTCAGAAAGATTTATCAGTAGGAGAGTTTATAGGCTCAGCACACCTTCGTTTTGTGAAAGTTGTTTTGTTCGTCGAAGAATATTCCTGCAACGATTCCTAGCTGAATAAAATTAGCAAGAGTGATAGGAGAAGGAGAATTTTTCCACTCTCGATACGCGATGTCTCTAGTCTGTAGGGCGCTAGAGCACGCGCGATCGAACCATGGATTTTGAGGAGAAAAAAGATGAAGAAGGAATGAACCTGCTCATCCCATCAACGATTACAGCCCCCACATTATCAGCAGAGACTGGCTCGTTTTCAAAGACAAAGTAGTTCCTCCAGGGATAGTTAGCATAGAAGCGACGTAAGACCCCCCCAGTCAGCCCGATCAAAGTGCCAGAAGATGCGCTTAGGGCAGTTGGAGAGAAAGGATGAAAATTAAGACAAATTAGGTTGTAGTCAGTTACCAATATGTGCGAGGACAACGTATTTATAGAGAGAAGGACTAGTAGTTGAGCATAAGTCAGGAGTGTTCAAGAATTGGTTGGGATAATCTGGAATGTGTGTTGGTTCTTTAATCAGTTGCTCCAGATCATTGAGAATGCTGAATGATTCTGCCTTCTCTCCTCCTGGATCAGTATGATAGGAAACCAACCACTCAGTGTTGTGATTATCCTTTTTTTTATCTCTTAAATCCACTTACTTCATCAAATTGTTTTTCTGTTCATTACTCTGATTACTGTGACTGAAAAACATAGACTGAATTGTATCTAAGATAAACTTAGATATTTATTTCCCACATTTTCGAAAACAGTTTTGGTTCTCAAATTCCATATTCTAAACAGTGATTCTAACTTTCTAATCATGTTTCTAGATTTATCAAGATCATTTAATAAAAAATTTTTTAACTTTAATTTTTCTACCAACTGTGGTTTAATTTACATTTAAATTAAACTTTATTATACTAAGATCCCTGTTACTGAAGTTTTCCTCAACTGTAATGTTATAAAGGGAAGATATTTTATTTACTAATATTAAATCAAAAAGTATTGTGAATCTTGTTGGCTCATCAATTACTTGTCTTTAAAAATTTTGTATGCAATAAAAAAAAATAAAAGACTGGTTTGATCAGTAATAACAAAAGCGCCTAAATTGAAAAATTGGAATTCACTCATTATGATTATACCTATGTCCTTGCTTGAGAATGCATGCTGCCATGATCTCATTTATCACTAACATTCAATGATAAATGGTATTATGCAAAACACCAAAACAGAACAAAAAGCGGATTGATCGCAGTTTGCTTTAATTTTAGTACCATATGTTTTATTCATTTTGGTTTTAAAATATGCCAATTTTTACCTACATAATAGCAGTCGACTAACTTTTTAAGATTTTTGCATTTGTAAATTTGTGTTTCTCTTTCTTTACTGAACTATAAAAAGAAAAATTTAATATTTTTTTTGCTTTAAAGTTTTTTTTTTCCAGTGATTTTTGTGTAAATATCTTATATTTTATCACAATGATTTAACATTTTATGTATTTATAATTTGTAAACTGTCATTGTGACATATTTCTTGATATTTTATTATTTATTATTTATTGATTAAGTTTATTATTTTAGTTGGCAATGGGCTCTGTGTATTGCAAAACTTTCTGAATTATATAATTTTTCTTATTTAGTTTATATATATATATATATATATATATATATATATATATATATATATATATATATATATATATATATATATATATATATATATATATATATATATATATATATATATATATATATATATATATATATATATATATTTAAAGGCATATAAAGGACTTAATCATTTTGACTACCGCTTGTGTTGTTTTATCTTCAATATCTGCATATTTTTGGATTTTGTGGCTTCTGGTAAGTACAGTTGTTGCTTATATGTTTGATCAGATTATTAAACTATAAAAGCTTTTTAATTTTATTGTTTTAGGAATTCAGTGTTGTGTAGCTATATATGTATTTTATGCTTTCTCTTTAATACATGTTATTTTATGTGCTTTTTCTAATTTCATAAAAGTAAGTTTGTTTCTGAGAGTTAAGGAAGCATTAGGTCAAAGAACACTAACTTAGATTAATGCTTTTTTGACACTGTATTTATGTTATAATGATATACTTATAATAGACTCTAGTACGCAAGGAAATATTTGTTTGTAAAAATAATTTGATTAAAGATTTTATGAAAGGGAGATTTCCAATTAGGAAAAAATTTTGTTCTGATAATGGTGAAAAATTTCAAATACCTTTCATACTGCTACTATGTAATAATGGTTTATCTTATATATATATATATATATATATATATATATATATATATATATATATATATATATATATATATATATATATATATATATATATATATATATATATATATATATATATATATATATATTTTTTTTTTTTTTTTTTTTTTACCTTCTCACCCCCTGACCACCCCTTTTGAGGCGGCCACACTTCGCTAATGAAGCCTCCCGCCGCAGTCGGTCTCGTCCAGAGATCTTTCAAAGAAGTGATGCCCCAGAAGATTTTGGGGCGACAGTTATAGGGACAGTCTAAAAGAAATATTATATATATATATATATATATATATATATATATATATATATATATATATATATATATATATATATATATATATATATATATATATATATATATATATATATATATATATATATATATATATATATATATATATATATATATATATATATATATATATATATATATATATATATATATATATATATATATATATATATATATATATATATATATATGAACCGACCGGGGCCCCGGGCTAAAATTCATGGAAAACCGGGGTTTGTCTGCCGGGGTTAAAATAGCAAATTATACCTAAGGGGACAGTTCAATTTCAAAAAATTTTTTTTTTAATTTTCAGCCGATTCTTCTGACATTTTCAGTGTATATAGTTTTTTTTTCTCCTGTGAAAAAAGTCCATTTATAGCGTTTTTCTCAGTCTACATCAAGTTTTTTTTTTGGAAACTTGACCCTTTTCAAATGAATGGCGGGGCCAAACCTTTTTTTTTGGAATGACCTGAAATTTTGACTTTATATTTGGAATTCTATGGGCTACAAAAGCTTTTAGCTGACTTTTGTTCTCAGGGTTATAGAAAAAATGTTATAGGCCCAAAACTGAGCAACTATCAAAAATTTTTTTTAAAAATAAATTCATCTTTTCAGACAAAAAAACAAAAAAAAAAAACAACAACTATAAGATTTCTTATTTTTGGTGGGTGTATAGAGGAGGGATGGGGCTACAAATTCTTCTCTATACTTTATTTAATGCGTTTCGTTGGTTTCGAGATATAGCCTCTCAAAAAGGTCCATTTTTGACCAAATTTCAAAAATTTCCAGTTTGAGAATTCGCTTCAAACAAATTGCATTTAATAATGCACTAAATAACAGTGGTTTCCCTGTCCCTTCTCTAAACAATATCAAAAAAAAAAAAATTAGTAGGTAGCGTTTTTTTTTTTTTTTTTTTTTTTTACAATTTTTACATTTTTAAAAAATTTTTTTTTTTTTTACAATTTCTTCTTCATTTTGTTCATGGATTATACTCCATTATAGTTTCTACATCATATTCATCTTGATCATCATTCTTTATTTTTTCTTCCTCATTTTCAATTTCATCTGTTTTTCCACTCTTTCTTGAATCTTTCCATCTTGCGATATTGTAGTAATATGCACCCTTGCTGTTTCTCTTAACCGTCCCTCCTTGTTTAAAAATAACTTTTGCTACCTATCCCATTTACCTTTGCAGTCCCCTTTTCATCTTTTCTCATTTTCTATCATAAAGTAAACTTTGTTGCCGAATTTGGCATCTTCAATTTTATGTTCTCTTATATTATACAATAATTATGCCCTTTTTTATTCTCCATTCAGATTTTTGCTTTATGTTATTTCACGAGCCCTTCTCGTAGCAACAAGGGTTTTTCCCATCATTTTACTTTCTAGATTTTTGTCTAATTTCAGCAAACAAATATTTCCTGTCAAATTTGGCAAATTAGGGGTTCTCCCAAAGATCAATTGATTAGGTTTAAATCAACTTTTCATTATTAAGCAATTCTTTGCTAATAATGCCTAACGCATAGTCAAATCCCAATCGGTAGTGTCTTCTTCCATAAGTTTTCTTACTCCATCTATAATAAGTCCTTCCATTCTTTCACATTTTCCGTTAATCCACGAGCTCTCAGCAGCTGTACTTTATATTTCTATGACAAAGTACTCTGTAAAAATTTTCTATAATTCTAGACCATTTTCAGACAAAAATTTATTTGGCGCTCCAAAAATACTAATCCAATTTTGCATTATCTTCCTTACAATTTCTTCTGGTTGTTTATTCCTTACCCAGGTTGATTGTACGGAATTAATAGCCATGTCTAACACCACCAAAAATCCTTTTCCTTCCACTTCATTAAATTTGTAAGCTAAAGGAAAACCTACTACAGGTTTTGCTTGGGTTTTCTTGTATCTCTTACATACTAGACCATTCTCACAAATCTTTTCTAATTTCTTGTTTTCTTATTGTTAAAGAGTTTCTCCTCTTTGCAGCATTCATGATTAGTTTCCAGATTTTTGCAACTTCCGTGTCCAAACTGAAGATGCAATTTTACTAATCCTTTTTTACATTAAACATTATCTAACAACCAACGATTTACGATCGAAATATGATTCATTTATTGTTTAACAAGGTTAATTCTAAGGTGATTCTTGGAATCAAACTTACATTTCATCTGTAACTTTACAAGTTTTCTTTCAATATCTATTGCTAGTCTTCCCATGTTTTTATCATTGCCTCTCCACCTATCATCCAAGGATTGTCACCTATAATTTCTCTTTTTATTTTTACCTTTTTATCCCTAATACACAAGGTATATTTAATACTTTTTTCTATTTAAATTTATTTTCTCCAAACTGAAAAATTATTTCTAGAGTTTTTTGTTCTCTTCATTATTCTTAATTTTGAAAGGGATAAATTGGGTACTATTCGGGCTAGTCACAATTCACCACAAACGTTCTTATTACAAGCCATGTCTAAAATTTCATCAATAACTTCTAAATCGATTTCTCTTCACTTTCATTATTTGTTCAAAAAGCTTTCTATACATCTTTCTTTCTTGTCCTTGCTTTTAAATCTCCGATTTTCAGAAAAAATTTTTTTGCCCAATTTCTTTCCGATTTGCAAACATAGCAATTACCTTCACGTTTTTTACACACCCTAAACAAGTGACCATCCTTTTGACATTTGTAACACTTCATACTCTTGTTCTATTAGTTTTCTCTATGAAGAAGTTCTATCCCTTTCATCACTCATATATTGGTCTTTTTTTACTCATACTCATCCTGTTCACATGGTCCTAATATTACATGTAACTGTCTTATATAATTTAGCCCCACAATATATATGACTCCCTTTCATTTCTTTGTTCATTTTTTCTCCACCCACTAATTCAAATTCTTCCGCCAATGTTTCATATCTCACTATATAATCTCATACTTTCGTCTTCACGTTTTTCCACTCTTAAAACATTCTATTTTTTTAAATATTTGTTCATCTTGCGTTTTCTTCTTGTATACACTGTCTAATACTTCTAATAGTTTTTCCACTCCTTTTAATGTCAGTTGTTCTCTTTGCAAACCATTTACTGCTTTGTAAGCATTACCTTTCGATGCCATCCGTATTTCAATCGCAGAATATTTCATTTCCTCTTCATTTACCTTCAGCCAATCATTCACCCATTTTCTCCAATCCTCATATTTCTCTACTATCCCTGAAAATGAAGGACAACCAGTCATTCTTCTCTTACTTTCTTTGGCAATTTTTTATTTTAATTGGGTTTCTTCATCTCCGTTATTACGCTCTTGTTACTAAATTTAGAACTTAGACAAATGAACTATCAAACCTCTGTATTATTAAATCAAAAGATTAACAAGAATAATTACCTCCAAAAATAATCGATGCCGAATCAATGCAGTGTAATATAAATG
This sequence comes from Armadillidium nasatum, assembly GCA_009176605.1. NCBI lineage: Eukaryota > Metazoa > Arthropoda > Malacostraca > Isopoda > Armadillidiidae > Armadillidium > Armadillidium nasatum. Next base: position 8,756 of record SEYY01009523.1, on the reverse strand, counting down.
GAAAAAATCTCAAATGGAGTCAATACTTTCTAAGTATGTGAGACTTACACTTAGGTACCCAGTAAACATCAAAGAATATCTTTCAAAAACTGTTTACAATACTTTATTCGATTTCACCAATTTCTTATTAATTCTTACATTTTCCAGAATTTAACTTAACTTTTGGGGCCATGGACTCTCAATCCTTTTTATTCTGCTATTATAACCTTGAAAACGAAAAGAGGAGGAAAAACTATTCATAATAAAATATATAGGTAAATGTTACCTAACCACTACTGTACAAGTTCAAGTAGTTCGTTTTTGCTTGAACCTTTACATCTATTTGTAATGTTTTGTTCGTAAATCTTCTATTGACATCTATCTGTCTAGAATAAAAGATTATTTAATATTAATTGTTACTAATATTATTATTATTACTACTACCACCAGTAGTATTATTTTCTTTATCATTATTGTCCTTTTCATTACATTATTCACCCTCCCTTCAGTTACCCCGTTATCCCTTAAGGTGTTCATCTTAACTCTGGTGTTGGGCCTACTTTCCACTCCTTGTGGTATAGGGTACAGTGTGGGGTTCCATTGGTGGATTTTGGGGTTTGACCTATAATCTGACGTGGGAGTTAGAAACTCTCTCTTTTTATGATTTTCTTGTATTATTTCCATTCACTATACCCGGCAGTCATGTGTTTGTTGTTTCATTTTCTTTGGTTAAATTTGTTCATCTATTTATCTATTTAGGAGTTGTTTTAAAAGCTATTTGCATTTCATGACAAAGTCGGAAAAAATAAGGAAAGCCAACCTCCATCTTCCATCAGATCCCCACCTGACCCTCTCATGACCACGTCCAAACCCGGTTTAAAAATGAGTTTTGATGCCCTCTTGTATGAGATGTTCCATAACGCGAACTCATACATTCACTTACACTTTCACAACCTACCAGGAAAAATGGATGGTGGGGACCACCAATCTCTGGGTCCTTCGTTGTCTCAGGCCTCATCCTCACCCAGGTTTCTCCATTTCATTCCTGCATAAGTTTGTAACGTTATCAGCCCCTTCCTCTGGTGAGCCTTGGGATGCGTCATATGCATGTTATTTTCCCTTAGATCGACGATTTTTACTTCATTTACGACATGCAGCCCGTTCTTTTTCAGCGATGCCTTAGAGAGTGCTCTTGGTACAAATACCCCTCAAATTATACTTTGTAGTAATAGTTCATTTTTTATTCACTCCGCTTCGAGAACTTTAAGTTATATTTTTGCCTCGATGATTACCTTGAATGAGATTTCCTTTATAGCTACCCTGTATGATCTGCGAAACACTTCAAATATTTGTTACAGAAATCAAGATGAATTCTCCAGATGACATTTTTGCCCACTTGCCCTATTCACATGTTTCAAATTCGCCATTTACTCAGTTTTGCAACCTTTCATCTGGAGTATTCCGACAGGAAGCTCATACTTCCCCAGCAAATTGTCCTCCAAATTTGCATAATTTGGAATTTGGTCCAGACGACCTGACCTCTTACCAATGGTCCCCGAAATATACATTTCTCATATTCTTATTCTTAATACCAAAATTTGATCAAAAAGCTGATATTCATGCACTTTCCACTGGAACACTGATCTTTCAACCTCTTCTTGGTTCTTCCGCATACTTTCGTTGTTTGAAGAGATTACATGCCCTGACCCTTTAGCCCTGCCATTGGTTGTTCTCCTCAAGTATTCGATGCCGATTTTTCCTGGAAACCTCCTGTTCGTTCGCTTAATGAAAGTGAAAAAAAAACTTAAGGAATGGCTTTTTATCTTAAAAGGATTCTTTTTCTGCAAATGTTCGTAAACTTCAAGATCATTATTGTTTTATCCGATATCTAAATTTGTATATTTTTTAGTTAATGAATCATATATTTTATCTTTTAATTCTTGTAATTACTTATTAATTTCTGTATTTCAGGCACCAGCGCGAGCTTTTCACTTACTTTGGGTGAATATATTAGCTCCTTATATATTCCAACCTGCTGCCGAAGACGCTCAGCCTGAAATGACAGAGAAGAAACAAAGGAAAATGGAAAGGAAGATGATGAAGCGGCGATAGAAAATAAAATATTAATAAAATTTTTATTCCTTTTTCTCTTTTCTTTTTACTTACTTTACGTGGGATGGCCTAAATAATTAAAAAAAATTTTTTTTTTCTTTTGCTAAATATGATTTTTTTTTCGTGTGCTTTTGATCTAGTGAAGGGAATTATAAGATTTTACTTTTTATCATTATTAAAATATTCAACATTAAAGAAACTTTTAAATTTAATTTATTTTAAGAATAATTTCCACTAGTTTATTATAGTTTAGGCAAGTAGCAAATTGTGCATAAGTTTATTAAATTTTAAAATGAATGAGGAAATTACGGAATGGAGGAACACAGTTCCATCTGAGGAACTATTATCCAATTTTTCCATTTGCCTAAATATAATAAAGTATGTATTAAAAAAAAATGTGAACCCGAAGCTCCGAAAAATTTACAATCGTAGTTTAAATAGTTAATTGATAAGATAAAAAATATTTGCCATTGTTAAGTAAAGCTTTGATAAAGTAAAAGATTTGCAGATAAAATTCAATGAAAATTTAGCAACCATCAATCGAGTACACTGAAAACTGATATCCAACATATCTTTATTAATTCCTTTTCGCGTTTCACCTTCTCAGAGGGTCTCTAGTGTACCCTCGTTTCACATTCGAGTGTCTATGCTCCTACTTCTCCTTCCCCAGACTTCCTTCTCACGTTCCTACAAATTTACAAGCGCTTACTCTTACATTACCTTTATAAAACAACAATGGCGAAAAATAAAACTGCCTCGGAGATGCTACGAGGGGCGGCATCCAAAGAATGCTTCTCATCATCTTCCCCCATCACCACTTGGGAGTTGGTGGCCTCCGGTGATGGGGTTGGTGCCACCAAGACCTCAATGCCGACTTACCCTGGTGCACGATCTTCTTTTTTCATTAAATTCTGCAACATTCGTGGTCTCTACTAATTTCCACTTTGTCGAACACCACCTCTCTTCTTCTAGACCTCATCTCTTATTCTTAACCGAAACTCAGGTGTCTGGGTGCTCTGACAGCAAGCCCTACTCTGTTTCCTCCTACTGTCTCTATCCTCAATTTTCAGCCAAAGGTGGATGTTGCGCTTATGTGCGCAACGATGTTGTCTGTTCTCGTGTCTCTACTTTGGAGTCTTCTGAATTCTCTACTTTATGGCTTAAACTTTCTTGCAACTCTACAACTAAATTTATCTGTTCTGTCTACTTACCTCCTAACTCTACACGACTATCCAAAATTCTTCGACTATCTTAACTCCAAAATAGAACACATTCTTTCTTCTCCTTTCTCCGAAATCATCATATTAGGTGATTTCAATGTTCACCGCCAATGGCTTTCATCTAGTTCTCACGATCCAGCTGGTGAACTCGCCTTCCAATTTTCTATCCAGAACAACCTTGAGCAGTTGGTGCATCTCCCTACCCGTATCCCTGATCGCCTTGGTGATGAACCCAACATACTTGATCTTTTCCTAACTTCTTACCTTCTCCTTACACTGTTAAGGGGACCCTGCCTACGAAGGTCCCTCTTTTTGATGGGGGAGGGGGTATTTTATTTTTTTTCATCTGTTTTATAGTAGAATCTATGCCGATTCCAAATCTGTAATCAGTTTCTCAAAATTCCAAGCGGTTCCTGAGAAAAATACTTTTAAAGTAACCCTTGTACCCCTTGTAGAATGACCTTGAAAAAAAGATCCTATATATAAAATTTTTTTTTTTTCATAGTTCTGTAATTTTTTCTTATTCTTATAGCAAATTTTCTCCTGATTCCAAATATGTAATTAGTTTTTCTTAATTCCCAATGGTTACTGAGATATGACTACTCAAAAAATCTCAAGGGGACCGTGCCAATAGAAAGACCCCGAATTTGGGGGGAAATATTTTTATTTATTTTTTTCAGCGATTTTATAGTAAAATCTATGCTGATTCCAAATCTGTATGTAGTTTTTTCTAATTCTAAGCGAATCCTGAGAAAAAGAATTTTGAAGTGACACTTGTCGCATGACCTTGAAATTGGTGATATATGGCAACTACAAAAAAAGGAATTTTTTTTTTTAATTTTTTAAAAAAAATTGGTATATTTTTATAGATAATGATATGCCGATTCCAAATATGTAATTAGTTTCTTTCAACTCCAAATGGTTACTGAGATATTACCAATCAAACAAGGAAAGTACTTTAAAAATATTTTTAGGCGAATTTCTCCGAATAGACCCCGAATTTGGGGGGAAATATTTTTATTTATTTTTTTCAACGATTTTATAGTAAAATCTATGCTGATTCCAAATCTGTATGTAGTTTTTTCTAATTCTAAGCGAATCTTGAGAAAAAGAATTTTGAAGTGACGCTTGTCGAATGACCATGAAATTGGTGATATATGGCAACTACAAAAAAAAAAATTTTTTTTTTTAATTTTTAAAAAAAAATTGGTATATTTTTATAGATAATGATATGCCGATTCCAAATATGTAATTAGTTTCTTTCAACTCCAAATGGTTACTGAGATATTACCAATCAAACAAGGAACGTACTTATAAATATTGTTTTTGGCGAATTTCTTCGAATCTCACTTTTTTCAGAAAAAAATTTGCCAAAAATAAACGAAATCTTAGAAGTTTTTCAAACTTTCTGGGTAAACGAGATACAGTGTGAGGAAGATAATCAGGTTACTATTCAGGTAGTTGAATCAAGGTTTGAAGTGCGGAACCTATACCGTGCAAAGAGCAATTGATCACTATTTTTGAAACAAAATTTTTTCAAGATTTCAAACGAGTTTACGCTCATACCAAACTACCTAAACCACACCGTATCAGCTTCATTGAGCATTCTTTTGAAAGCTACATATGTTTCCAAATTTTTCGCAAAAAAAAAAAAAAATTTTTTAAAAATTAAAAATTGTGTATTTTATCATGGATTTAGTGAAAAAAGTCATTAAAATACAGGGGGGGATTCAACCCCGTATTAAAAAAAAACAGAGCCTACGAGTTTACCCATCGTTTCACGACAATGAAGGAAGGATTACTCTTTAAAACATTCGTTTTTGGAGTCGATTGAAAACAAAAAAATTTTTCGGTTGGCAGGGTCCCCTTAAACTCTTTCCTCCTCTGGGTTCATCCGATCACCTTCTTATCTCTGTATCTTGTCCTGTCTCAGTCTTTCGCAAGAGCGGCCCCCGCCTTCGGCGAGGAGACGTTTCTGGCATTTCGGTGCCACTAACTGGTCTGACTTGCGGTTGTACTTCTCTGATTTTCCATGGAATGATTACTGTTTCCGTGGGAGGGGTCCCTCTGAGTGTGCAGAGCGCATAACCGAGGTGATTCTCTCTGGCATGGAGGCGTACATTCCATATTCTTTCCCTTCTACTAAACCTAACAAACCTTGGTCAAATTCTGCTTGTTCTCGTGCTATCCGCCACAGGGATGCTGCCTTCAGGGATTACCGTCTTCTTCAAACTCCTGAAACTCATGCAACTTATATTTCATTCTGGAATCGTGCAAAATTGTAACACTAAAAACACTAAAAACTCCTTTCTCCACTTAAAAATCAACAATTTTTCTGGTTCTACTTCCTCACGCCCTTTCTGGCATTTCAAACACGTCAATTCTAACTTTGCTTCTTCCTCTTTCCCTCCTCTAGTATCTTCTGACGGTACAACTGCTGTTTTGTCTTCCTCTAAAGCTGAACTCTTCGCTCAAACTTTTGCTTCTAATTCAACCTTAGACGATTCCGGAGCTGTTCCTTCTCCTTCAACCCCCTCTAACTCATTTACGCCTAAAGTTATAATTTCTTCTAAAGATGTCACTTCTGCTCTCTCTGAGCTTAACACTAAGAAGGCGTACGGTCCTGATGGTATCCCTCCTGTGGTTCTCAAAACTTGTGCTTCCGAGCTTGCACCCTGCCTTGGTAAACTATTTCGTCTGTCTTTCTACTTCAACCTTCCCTTCTTGCTGGAAACGTGCGCTCATTCAGCCTGTGCCGAAGAAGGGGGACCCCTCTCAACTATCGTCCCATTTCTTTAACCTCCGTTCTTTCTAAAGTTTTCGAATCTATCCTTAACAGGAAGATTTGGAAACGTCTCAATTCTTCTAATCTTATCTCTGATAGCCAGTATGGCTTTCGTAAGAAACGCTCTACTGGTGATCTTTCCCTTCTCTCTGACTCTTGGTCCTCCGCTCTTCGGCATTTTCGGTGAACCTTTTGCTGTTGCGCTGGACGTATCGAAAGCTTTCGATAGAGTCTGGCACAAAGCTTTGATTTCCAAACTTCCCTCTTTCGGAATCTATCCTCTCTGTGACCATCTCTCTGATTTCCTTTCGGTCGTTCTATAGCAGCAGTTGTAGACGGCCACCGCTCTTCCTTTAAATCTATTAATAGTGGTGTTCCTCAAGGATCTGTCCTATCCCCAACACTTTTTCTACTTTTCATTAATGACCTATCTGTTACTTCATCGCCTATCCACTCCTATGCTGATGACTCCACCCTTCATTACTTTTTCAATTTGAAAAGCGCCCCTTCAACAACAGTTACTAGATGCAAGGAGGGTTGCCTTGGAGCAGCTTGACCTCTGATCTATCTCGTATTTCTAATTGGGGCAGAGAGAACATGGTTGTTTTGAATGCCACCAAAACTCAATTCCTCCATCTCTCTACTCGACACAATCTTCCACACAACTATGATATCTTCTTCGAAAACACTCAACTCAGACCTTCATCTGTTCTTAATATTCTCGGTGTTTCCTTTTCTCGTGATCTTTCTTGGAAAGATCACATTACCTCTCTTTCTAAACAAGCTTCTAAGAGGTTAGGTGTTCTGAGGCGCCTTCAGTATTTCTTCACTCCACCCCAGTTGCTTGCTCTGTATAGGGGTGTTGTTCTGCCCCTGTATGGAGTATGCGTCACACATCTGGGGTGGTTCCACTCACATAGCTCTCCTGGAAAATGTGGAGTCTAGGCTTTTCGTCTTATCAATTCTCCTGCCCTCACTGATTCTCTCCAATCTCTTTCTGCCCGTCGAATTGTTGCGTCACTCTCTCTATACTATCGCTATTACAATGGACACTGCTCTTCTGAACACTCTCGTCGCAATACCTCCTCCACTGAGAAGGGCTCGTGCGACTCGACTTTCTACACAGTCTCATCCTTTCTCTGTCCAACTCTCTGACCCCAGACTTAACCGCTATGCTCAATCTTACATGTACTCTACTGGTAAAGTCTGGAACACACTCCCTTCTTCTATTTTTTCAACTTCCTATGACTTACACACCTTCCGTCTTTCTCCCTAACTCTGGTGGAATTTTAGTAGGCCTCTGGCATTTGCCCACCAGAGGTGAAATAAAAAAAATAAAAAAAATTAGATTGTTTTCGCTAAACTGAAATAATGAAGTACATACATTGGATTCTTTAATTAAAAATATATTTGCTAGCTCACCAATTTCTGGCTAGACCTGAAAATTATAAATTTTTACACCAAGATTAATTCGTATAAAAAAGAATTACCAGTTCTCTGGGAAAAATTTACTTCTTAAACAAAAATGTTTAGTGCATAAAATTAGGATGGTTACAATTTAAACTGTAAACTTATTTTTAAAGTTTTCCCTCTAATCGTTCCTTTTTAAGATTTATTTAATTACAATGCTAAACGCATCGGTAAATATGTATAAAGTGAAAATATAATACTTTTATGGGATTATTAATATGGGTCGAACCACCGCCTGTTGCTACTGAGATATTACATAATAACTCGAATAATATTTTAATAAAGGAACGATATAGGGAATAATATGAAAACCTAATCCTATGACGGGAGCTATATGCTTATACGAACTTTTTTGGGTTCGTGGATATCAGCGGTATAGCATCGATTTTGTCGTTCTCAGTCGCAACAGGCGGTGGTTCGACCCCAGAGAAGGAATCCCATAAAATTTCTATTTTCACTTTATACATATTTACCGATGCGTTTATAGCATTAATAATATATATATATATATATATATATATATATATATATATATATATATATATATATATATATATATATATATATATATATATATATATATATATATATATATATATATATATATATATATATATATATATATATATATATAAGTTTTGCGCTTTTGCCAGATTTAGCAAAATCGGCAACCTAACCAAACGGGTTTTTGATTTGCAAAGCAAATCACTCCGCTCAAATTGACCTCACGCTCTTTCCTGACACCATTTTGGGGGGTTCAACCCATTGAAATTGACCTCAAGTCTGGGAAGGGGCCCACGTGGGGGCCCGTGAACCCCCCAAAAAGGTATCAGGAAGTTGCCTGAGTTTGCAAAATCGCTGCGTTCACCTCACCATGCTCTTTCCTGATACCATTTTGGGGGGTTCAACCCATTGAAATGGCCTCAAGTCTGGGGAAGGGGCCCTGCGGGGGCCCCGTGAACCCCCCAGAAATGGTATCAGGAAGTTGCCTGAGTTTGCAAAATCGCTGCGTTCACCTCACTCTTTTTCCTGACCATTTTCTTTGCGGTTCAGTGCTGCTGAATTGATCGAATCTGGGGTCCGGGGGTCCTTGAACCGACAAAAAATGTCAGGAAGGTCCCTGAGATGCAGGATTGCACGCAAATGCAGAAAAGACCGTTAGGGACAGGTTGCCTGATTTTGCCTGTCAA
>SEYY01009522.1:7500-16350 GCA_009176605.1 Armadillidium nasatum | reverse complement strand
ATAAATTTTATGAAATTCTTAGATATTTTCATGTTCTCTATCATGATCAGTGAAAAAAAATAGTAGGTCGCATTTTAACTCATTTATGTAATTTCACACAAATTTTGTGTGAAAATTTGCAATTACACTTTCATTTTTCAAACTAAGCTCGTAAAAATCTACGGACTCTGCGTTTCCGATTTCAGCAAATTTTTGGTAAGGATCGATAATTAATAATCAATTAAGTCAATTAGGTAATTGTTATATAATATATATATATATATATATATATATATATATATATATATATATATATATATATATATATAATATATATAATAATAATTAATTTTTAAATAATTTATTCAATTCAATTAAATTCATTAGTGATTTTCTTAAGATAAATTAATTTTGCAAAAATGATACTCTCTCTCTCTCTCTCTCTCTCTCTCTATATATATATATATATATATATATATATATATATATATATATATATATATATATATATATATATATATATATATATATATATATATATATATATATATATATATATATATATATATATATATATATATATATATATATATATATATATATATATATATATATATATATATATATATATATATATATATATATATATATATATATATATATATATATATATATATATATATATATATATATATATATATATATATATATATATATATATATATATATATATATATATATATATATATATATATATATATATATATATATATATATATATATATATATATATATATATATATATATATATATATATATATATATATATATATATATATATATATATATATATATATATATATATATATATATATATATATATATATATATATATATATATATATATATATATATATATATATATATATATATATATATATATATATTATTAAAAAATATATAATATTTAAATAGCTAAAAAAATAATATAGCTAAAATCTAAAATTGCATAGCACAAAAAGTAAAATGGAAAGTTGCAATTTTTTTTTTAATTACTTCTCTTTTTGAAATCATATCACAAAGTTCTCATTCAGAACCAGAAAATAAAAGTTGTATTTGATAGTTCTCATTTTTGAAGTTGTAACGAAAAACTTTTTTGGAACTTAAAATAACTTTACAATTTGAAATCCATAAAAAATCTTTTCGTTACAACTTCAAAAATGAGAACTATCAAATACGACTTTTAATTACTGGCTCTGAATGAGAATTTTGCGATATGATTTCAAAAAGAGAACTAATTAATAAAAAATAGAAACTTTCCATTTTACTTTCTGTGCTATGTAATTTTTCATTTTAGCTATTTAAATATTAAAATTTTTATATACTCCGGGGGGAGGAATGGCTCCAGCCCTTTTGGGTGGAGTCATCAAAAGAAAAAAGTAAATGATATTTACTTACATTTTTTTTAAAAATACTTACAACCTTGGAGAATTTTTACTTTTATTCAGATTCGGAGTCAGAGTCTTCTTCTCTGAAGTGCACTCTTGCAGTCACAGCTGCTTTCCGAATTGGTCTGACAGTTCCCGAATGTGTTCCCATTGAATGACGGAATATTGAAGTGGTAGGCTGAGCAGATGTCCCAGGCGTTGAGGATACAGCTGACGAAGGCATTGATCCGGTTGAAGTAGATGATGGTTGAGATGACCCACTATGGGTTAAATAAAGTTCTAGGGGATATAAAAGTTTAACAGGATATAGGCTGATTTGTCCATCCTTGTGTTTTTACGAAGACTAATCGAACTTTCCCATCATTCCCATACATCAATTTAGTGACGATTCCCATTTGCCAAAATGGTCTGTCTTTTACAGGACTGCGGATTAGCACTACATCGTCGACCTTAACCAGATTATCCCATCTGGTTTGGTATAAATCTCGAAAGGTTTCTCGAAGACTTAGTAGATATTCCTCGTACCACCTTGTTCTAATCGCTTCAAATTTGTCAGAAGATTTTTTTAGGGCTTTAATTAAAACATTTCGAGACGATGATGGAGACATCGCCATAAGATCAGAATTATCTTCTTTTCTTATTACCATACTTGTTCTGGAATGTGGTTTTAAAAAGCAATTTGGTGTGAGAGGTATCACATCATTTGAACTCGAAGTATAAGTCAGAGGACGAGAGTTTATAGCATCAGTTATTTCTGAGAGAGTTGTTATAAAGCTGAAATATTCGACAAAAGATCTTCCAATTGTCTTCAGTAGACAGCTTTTGACGGCTTTCACCATTCTCTCCCACTGGCTAGCAGTCCATGGACTGTAAAGTGGTACACGATGATGTTTTATCTGATTTTTAAAAAGTAGCTCTTTTCCATTCTCTGAAACCACAAATGACTCAAACCAAATCACTCCTTGTATAAAAAAACATGCATTATCACTATAAACTGCATCTGGCACTCCATAGAGATTTAGAAAACGTTGAAATGATTTTACAAATGATTCTAAAGACATATCAGGAACCAAATCTAAATGAATAGCTCTTATGCTAAGACATGTATAAATTAAGATATACATTTTTTGAGATTGAGGTGAGCCTTTTACTTTTACCCACCAATGTTAGGTATAATCTATAACAACATACTTATAGAGTCGAAAAAGTTCCCCTTGAACTTTTGAAAAATTTGTGAAGTGAGGATAATTGAATGCAAAACTGTTGTATTATTTGCACACTATGCATTCTGATATGACTTCTCGAATAGTATTTCTAGCAGAGATGATCCAATAACCTCTCAAACGAATGTTGGTTAGGGTAGCTTGAATACCAAGATGTTACAATCAAAATGGGCATTTCTATTAAAAAGAAATGTCAAATGATGATTTTTCCCCATCAGGATTGGATTCAAAACATCAAAGTCATAATAATTAGAACAAGCCAATCTACCTTTGCTTCTAATGAGCTCTAAATCATCTAGAAATAAATTTAAATTGTTTACCAAATCTGGTGGTGGTTCATTTAACGAAGCATCCTCTTTCACTTTTCTTAAAAAGGAAATGATTCTTCCTGCATTCTCTTTAGACAATATATTAGAGCTTTGGAATCACAATCAATGTTGAATCTTCTAGAAACTGCTGAAAACTTATATAAAAGAGCACAGACTCTAAAAAGAACATTTAAATTTGGAAATTTTTCAAATTTAATAACAGGAAGATTAGTACTTACATTGACAGTCGCAAGCACTAGAGAAGAATTATTTTCGGAACTCTCCCATCCATAATCAGGCCAGTATATGGGTGCAGAATCCATCCATTCAGGTCCATGCTGCCAGAATGACAAAATCTAGAAGTGCCCTTATTTCTTGACTCTTATTCCCCCTTTTTACTTTAAGGGAGATAGTTGGAAGAATGTTGCAAGAAGGAGTTGATCATGTGTTGATACACATATGACTTCGTTGAGGTACATCCTCCCCAGTTTGTGCAAGAGAAGATGAAGGAGTAGGTGTGTCACCTGTTCTACGATGATGATCACTCTTCCTTTTTCCATTTGTTTCAGATGAGCAAAGGGCAGATATATGTTTCTTGCTTTTACAGTAAAAGCAAGGGCAGCTAAGTCCATATATCTTAGCAGGATACTGCTTGGTTTTACGCTTAGAGCTCGAGCAGCTAGAGCATAGTTCTATTTCAATACAGCTCTCTTTTCTGGAGGATGCATTTGAGTAGACACTGCAAGACGACACAAAATGTGCACCATCACACAATTTACACTTTACTGATGAAGATTCTGAAGAAATACTCGACTTTTTTGAAGAAGTGGTGTTCTCTTGTCTGGAGTACATAGAATTTTGAAAAGATGTTTTCTTTCCAGTTGAAGGTTTTTTAGATGTAAATGTATGTGATGGATTCTTCCCTCTGGTTCTTTCCATAGATTTCAAAACCTTATGGTAATTGTCGAAGATGACGTTGATTGTAAGACATTCTACCTTCGTCTTGATTTTCAATTCTCTTAGGAAACTTGAGGGCAATTTATCCACTACTATATGACTTAGAAGTTTATATCCTGCTGAACCCTCCTCCATAAAATCTAATTCAAATTCTTTAAGTTTTGCAAGGTGTGTACAAACTTATGATAAGAAAGCTCTCACTGCTTAAAGATTTTTATTGTCTATGACAGGAGCTGTGTCTATTTTATGAAATAGAGAATCGATAATAAAAGACACATCAAGATATAAATCTTTTAAAATTTGGAGTGCAACTTCATAGTTGTCGTCCACATTAGGAAGATGTTCCACATCTTTTAATGCCATACTTGATAGATGAGCCTTTAAATATTGAAGTTTTGCGGCGTTACTTAAGTCTCGCCGACTTCCGAAGACATTTTTAAGTGATAGTAGAAACGATCTAAATTGGAAACGGTTAGATTCCCCAGAAAAATTTAACACTTAAAAGCAGGTATTTTGACTTCTTGCTTGACGGCTAATCCTCTCAATATGGATTTTACCTCCGACTGGTTCTCTACGTTCTTCTGTGGATTTGAGCCGGAGGCTGACGAACAGCGAGATGCATTTTTAGTAGATATATGAAACTTGCTCATAACCTTCTGTTGTTGTAGATGATAGTGAGACGCACTCACTATCTCCTCATTGAGGAAGGTGATATAATATTTGAAAAGCCCGGATGAGCATATTATTGCCTCTATTTCTCCGTCATATTGACGCACCTCTAGAAGTCTTTACGATACTTCTTCAAACATAGACGATATGTTTTGTAATTTTGATTGGGCTGTACCATTCTATTTTACCACTTTATTTAATTCTCTTTTTGTGAATTAAACTTCAGAAAAACGTCAGAAATCAGTGTTTTAGATTTAAAAAACATATATATTGTAAATTTCAGCTCAATAGCTCAAATAATAAAAAAAAGTTTCGACTTTGGCTCCTGCCCTGAAAAGGAGAGTAACCTTTCTTTTTGATACTCCTCTTATTATCTTGAGAGGAGATAACTTTCCTTTAACTTCTTCAATTTTTTCCTTCATTTCCTTGGGTTCGAGGTTTTGTTCTACTATCTCCGCGTCACTGGCGATAGAAGTTTCCATTTCTTGAAGAAGTATAGAAACTGATGAAATATCTTCAATATTCATTTTTAGTTATTGTTTTTCGAATTTAAATATAATTCATTTTATAATTTTTTTTTTTTTTTTTTTGTAAATAGATACTTGAAATTTTTATTCAATACGAACTGTATATTCATGTTTCCTCTTCTTTCTCTTTTTACAGAAAAAACGCCCTTATTATGCTGACTAGCCAAGATGATGACGATGATTTTTCCGCTGAGTTTCTTGGTATTAAAAAATGTAGCTAGTACCCGCCGCTTCAAATGTTGTGGATGTTCACAAGTATCAGGATCAAGGTGGATGAAGATAAAGTCTTCAACCGAGGTCATGATTTAGAATCGGCATTCAGAGAAGTTATTCGCCGGATCCTTGGACCAACTCACTGAAGACATTGACTACCATGAGTATGAAGTCAGGATCTGGTTTACGTTTAATGATGGAGACAGGAACGAGTTCCATGTCAACATACCCTATCAGGAGATAGTGAACAACAATGCCATTCAGTGCCTGTGCATTCGGTTGGAAGCTGCTTATCCAGTCGGGGGATATGGCTACATTTAGCGACTTTATTATTGAAGTTCAAGTCGCTCATAATCCATCAGGGAATGGTCCTCTAGTTCCACGGCATGTGAATTTCATTCATAAAGACGATATCAAAAGCCATCTTCTACTAAACCAGAAAAACAGTTTTCCCGATACTGTTGGATGTGGATTTAAAGCAATCGTCACAGCTAAAAGGTTAGTCAAAGGAAAAAAAATTAATAATATTATGAATGAGGATGTTAGAAAAGAGGCTAAAGCCTTAGCTGACAAATGTGGTTTAAATTATGAAATACCTCTTGGTGCAGATAAATTTAATATTATTGAGCAGGTTTTAAAATGTAGGATTTTTGTTTACAGCAGCGACGGGGAGGGAGGGTAGAATGTAGTTTATAGGCCTAGAAAAAATGATAGAGATACCCCTTTATACATTATCAGCTATGATAGAGAAACTCCTCATTATTACCCTATAACAAACTCTAGTATTAAATTAAGATTAGGTAATGTAAATGTCAAAATATGAAGGGGCAGATCTTCTGCTCTAAATGCTACTCTTTTGTCACCAAATATGGTTTATCACCTTGAGAAAGAATGTGATTTCTATAAATGTAAGCAGTGTCTCACATATACATGTTACAGGTGCAAAAGATAATGATGGTGATGTATTTTTACATTGTCCTTTATGCAATAGGTCCTTTTATAATGCTCAATGTTTGAAAAATCATGAAAGATAGTGTATGTAAGAAAATAAGAATATGTAATATGTGTGATGAAAAGATTTTTGCTGATAACCAAGGCAAGTTCAGGCATGATTGTGTGCATGTAACGATGTCTTAAATGTGATGTTAAGTATAATCCAGATGTAGTTGTTCATGAATGTTTTATGAAACCTTAAAAAAGAAAGATGATAAACAATGGGATAAAAAGAAAGATGTGTTTACATTTTATTATGATGTTGAGACGTATAGACATAATGAAATAACGAAAGAGAATGGAAATACGGTTGTTGACATGATTCCTTATTTGCTTGTAAGTCAATTAGTATGTTATAAATGTTCAGATAAAGAATTTACAGATGATGATGATCAGTGTGAAACTTGTGGTACGAAACGTACAGAGGTATTTTATTTGAATATGGATACTGAAACAGAGTATGAACGTTGTCCAGTAGATAAATTTATTAATTATTTATTACATTTTTCTGAAGCACACCATAAAACTCAAATCATTGTAGCAGCACATAACGGAAGAAAATTCGATTCACAATTTGTATATAGTAAATTATTAGCTAGACCAGGTGCAGACGCAATATCTAGTAATCCTGTTAAAAGGGGCACGAAAATAATTACGATGACTACTCAACACAACATTACATTTAAAGATACCACTGTTGTACATGCCCTGTGCCTTAAAGAAGTTACCCAAATGCATGGGTATTCACAGGGGATTTAGCTAAAGGTTTCTTCCCATATAATTTTCTGGAAAAAGATACAGCTAATTATGTAGGTCGCATCCCTGCTCGTGAAATGTTTGAAATTGATAGAATATGATAAGACTGAAATACGGGAATTTGATGAATTTTATAATTCGTTTGCTCATAAGAGACTATGATATTAAAGCTGAATGTACTAAATATTGTGTGCAAGATGTAGATATTCTACGAAAGAGCTTTGAAAAGTTTAGAAAAATGTTTCATGGACATGTTTAGGATTGATTGTCTGACAGAATGCTGTACTATAGCTTCCCTTATGTTTTAGAATATTTAAAACCCATTTCATGAAACCAAACACCATAGCTCATATTGGTCGTGAGAGTTCGAAATTTTATTCATATGAAGGTATACGTTGGCTAGTATTCATGGAGAAGTATACTGGTCAATCAATTACTCATGCCCGAAACGGAGGCGAACGCGTATTCAAATTACGTAATAAATGTGCTTTTCCTGACGGGTATGCTGAAGTCCCTGCAGCAGGTTACACTCCAATTAAAGGTGAAGAGTTTGTAAGGATTAGAAATATAGAAATTGACAATGAAAGGAAAACAGCTAAATGAACAACTATGGCGTGAAATGGATGCAGCAGGACCTGTACCAAAGAAACGAATCGTCTACTTATACCATGGATGTGTCTGGCACGGTCATCAGGACTGTGAGAAAGGTAAAATTGATCATCGAGGTCTTTCGAGTCTTGATAGGTATCAAACAACTAAACAGCAAGAAGCCGCCTACGCAGCAGCAGGTTTTGAAGTTGTTCGTGTAGTGGGAATGCGAAGTGGCTCAAGATGAAGGATGAATGCATAGTGAAAATTCTTCAGACTGGTGAGCAAGAGCTTTTAAGAGTCTATAATAACAGGATAGGGAACGATGTATCCAATCATCGTCTTGTCATTGGTGATGCTCTATATGGTGGACGAACTGAACCTTTCGTCTACTATTACCCTCCTACCAATGGCACAGCTAAAATCTATTATTTAGATTTTACATCCTTATACCCATGGGTCCAGAAAACTTAGAAGTTCCCTACTGGCATACCGAAAAAAACAGTTGGCGATCAGATACGTAACATCGACGAGTATATAAATTAAATAAATAATACATATTTTGGTGTTTCCAATGTACGTGTCCTTCTTCCTCAAGATTTATACATTCCTGTTTTACCAGGCAGGTATGATGACAAGCTCGTGTTCACATTATGTAGAACATGCGCTAAAGAATGTTCAGGATGGAGTATGTACTCATACCGAGAGGCAGCGAGAAATTCTCGGTGTCTACACATCCCCAGAATTAGAATTGGCTGTGGAGAAAGGATACAAGATTCTTCAAATCTACGAGGTTTGGGTCTTCACACCTCTGCTCACTCTGTTCATTAAATATGTCCAGACGTTCCTGAAATGGAAAACTGAAGCTTCAGGTTTTCCTGCTGGTATTACCGATATCGACGATCCCGAATTTGACACATTTATTGAGGCTTTTTTCGAAAAGGAAGGTGTCAGACTTGATAAGAACCAGATTAAAAACAATCCAAGACTCAGAAACATCGCCAAGTTTTGTCTCAATTCCCTTTGGGGAAAAATGGCAGAACGGGCCTCGAACATAGAAGATATCATCTGTCATATCGATGCTGAAGTTTGGGAGTTATTTAAACAGGCAGAACTTGAAGTACGGAATATTGAGGTTGCTGGAGCCAGGCATATTGTCAACTGTACGCAACACCGCTTATGATGATAA
>SEYY01009522.1:0-2500 GCA_009176605.1 Armadillidium nasatum | reverse complement strand
TGGGGTGGAGTGAAGAAATACTGAAGGCGCCTCAGAACACCTAACCTCTTAGAAGCTTGTTTAGAAAGAGAGATAATATGATCTTTCCAAGAAAGATCACGAGAAAAGGAAACACCAATAATATTAAGAACAGGTGAAGGTCTGAGATGAGTGTTTTCGAATAATATATCAAAGTTGTGTGGAAGATTGTGTCGAGTAGAAAGATGAAGGAATTGAGTTTCGGTGGCACTGAAAAAAACATTGTTCTCACTGCCCCAATTAGAAATACGAGATAGATCGGAAGTTACTTGCTGCATGGAAACCCTCCTCGCATCTAGTAACTGTTGTTGAGAGGGACTCCTTTCAATTTGAAAAGAGTAATGAAGGGTGGAGTCACCAGCATAGAATTGGATATTAGATGAAGTAACAGAAAGAAGGTCATTAATGAAAAGTAGAAAAAGTGTTGGGATACGACAGATCCTTGAGGAACACTACTATTAATAGTTTTAAAGGAAGAGCAGTGGCCGTTTACACTTCTGCTATAGAACGACTGAAAAGGAAATCAGAGAGGTCACAGAGAGAAGGATAGATTCTGAAAGAGTGAAGTTTTGAAATCAAATATTTGTGCCAGACGCTATCGAAAGCTTTCGATATGTCTAACGCAACAGCAAAATATTCCCTGAAATTCCGAAGAGAGGAGAACATAGAGTCACAGAGAAAGGAAAGGAGATCACCAGTAGAGCGTTTCTTACAAAAGCCATACTGGCGATAAGAGATAAGATTAGAAGAATTGAGATGTTTCCAAACCTTCCAGTTAAGGATAAATTCAAAAACTTTATAAAGAACGGAGGTTAAAGAAATGGGACGATAGTTAAAGAGTTATGAGAGGTCCACCTTCTTCGGCACAGGCTGAATTAGCGCACGTTTCCAGCAAGAAGGGAAGGTTGAAGTAGAAAGACAGACGAAAAAGTTTACCAAGGCAGGGTGCAAGCTATTAATGACCTTCTCTCTGCTACTTCATCTCCTATCCACTTCTATGCTGAAGACTTCACCCTTCATTACTCTTTTCAATTTGAAAGGAGCCCCTACCAACATCAGTTACTAGACTCGAGGAGAGATGCCATGAAGCAACTGACCTATGATCTATCTCGTATTTCAAATTGGGGCAAAGAGAAGGTGGTTGTTTTCAATGCAACCAAAACTCAATTCCTATATCTCTCTACTCGGCACAATCTTCCACACAACTATGATATTTTCTTCGAAAACACTCAACTCAAACCTTCATCTGTTCTTAATATTCCTTGTTTTCTTTTTCTCATGATCTTTCTTGGAAAGGTAACATTACCACTCTTTGTAAACAAGCTTCTAAGTGGTTGAGTGTTCAGAGGAGCTTTCAGTATTTCTCCAATCCACCTCAGTTGCTTGCACTGTATAGGGGTGTTGTTCGCCCCTGTATGGAGTATACAACACACATCTGGGGTGGTTCAACTCATACAGATCTCCTTGGGAAAGTGGAGTCTATTGCTTTTCGTTTTATCAACTCTCCTGCTATCACTAATCCTCTCTAGTCTCTTTCTGTCCGTCGAATGATTGCGTTACTCTCTCTATACTATCGCTATTAAAATGGACACTGCTCTTCTGAACTCTCTCGTCGCATACCTGTTCCCTTGAGAAGGGCTCGTGCGACTCGACTTTCTACACAGTTTCTTCCTTTCTTTGTCCAACTCTCTGACCTCAGACTTAACCGCTATGCTTTGTCCTACATATAATCTACTGGAAAAGTGTAGAAAACGCTCCTATCTTCTATTTTCCCAATTTCCTATGACTTACATACCTTTAAACGTCCTGTCTTTCCAAATATAACTCTGGTGGAATTTTAGTAGGCCTCTGGCCGTTTGCCCACCAGAGGTAAAATAATATATATATAAATATATATATATATATATATATATATATATATATATATATATATATATATATATATATATATAATATATATATATATATATATTATTAAAAAGGATAGCAAATACTAAAGGGTGGTTAAATTTTAAGGCCGATGTTGATTTTTATTAAAACACAAATTACTTAGGAATTTATTGTCATTTCTTTTTATTATGATAATATGGTATGGTTCAATTATGTATGGAACAAAATATCGGCCAAATGGACGCCGCGACCTCGGCGGCACACCTTCAACCGATGGTCCAAATTTTCGATGACGCTGAGGCATAATTGGGGTTCTATGCCGTTAATGTCTCGAATTATCTCATCCTTTAGCTCTTGAATTGTTGCTGGCTTATCGACGTACACCTTTTCTTTCAAATAACCCCAAAGAAAGAAGTCCAACGGTGTCAAATCACATGATCTTGGCGGCCAATTGACATCGCCACCACGTGAGATAACACGGCCATTGAATTTGTCGCGCAAAATAGCCATTGTTTCGTTAGCTGTGTGGCAAGTGTCACCGTCCTGTTGAAACCACATATCGTCCACATCCATACCTTCCAATTCGTGCCAT
>SEYY01009520.1:0-15000 GCA_009176605.1 Armadillidium nasatum | reverse complement strand
ATGAAAGAGAACAGAATGGTTGGCAAGGTACGTAGATCCGATGTAGATAGGGGAAGGGTAGGGGGAGGGGAAGGCCGAAGTGGAGATGGATGGATGGAGTGAGAGTGATTTTGATGGAAGGAATTTGAGTTTAGACGAGGGTAGAAGATTTGTGGAGACAGAGATGGAGGGAGGTGGTGAAAGCGTTGAAAGGTAAGAATAGTTATGTTTGTAAGGGAATTGTGGCGGGCACACCTCACGAAAGTGGGAAAGTTGATAGTGATATATATATATATATATATATATATATATATATATATATATATATATATATATATATATATATATATATATATATATATATATATATATATATATATATATATATATATATATATATATATATATATATATATATATATATATATATATATATATATAATTAACATCCGCATCCGCATCCGCATCCGCATCCTCATCAAAATTAACATCCGCATCCGCATCCGCATCCTCATCAAAACTAACATCCGCATCCGCATCCTGCATCCGAACTTTTCGAAATTCCGCATCCGCATCCGCATCCGCATCCGCACTTTCGAAAATTCAACATCCGCATCCGCATCCGCATCCGCACTTTCGAAAATTCAACATCCGCATCCGCATCCGCATCCGCACTTCTCCAAAATTCAACATCCGCATCCGCATCCGCATCCGCAAATTGGAAAATATGACATCCGATCCATCACTATAAATATATATATATATATATATATATATATATATATATATATATATATATATATATATATATATATATATATATATATATATATATATATATATATGCGTGTGTGTGTTTCGGTGTGTAAATAAATGGGGCAGGTGTATGTGATGTTTAGTTTGTGTGCATGTGTTGGTAAGAGTGAAAAATATATGTATTCAAGTGTGCAAATTATCCATCTCATCAATGAGTCATATTGTTACTGTTGATTTGATTTTCGCTGTGTTTGGGTTTCATCCTGGCTTTAGAGATAATACCTTTCATGGTTTTATTAATGAATATATATATATATATATATATATATATATATATATATATATATATATATATATATATATATATATATATATATATATATATATATATATATATATATATATATATATATATAAGGAATAATAGATGAACCTTGACAAATATATAATGTTACACACAGCAAATGAAAATTTCAGAGAGATTTTTGTATTACAGTTTCATCCTTTTATGACGTAGGTGTCACGTGTTACAAACAATTATGACGTCATAATATTGAAACATTTTTTAAAACTATTTTATCATTGAGAATGTAAATGATCTTTTGCTGTTTCAATTTCAAAGGAGTTTCATAAAAAAAATAATGTTTATTTTGTTTCTGTGTTTTACTTAAAGGTATTTGACTGATTTGTGTAGACCTTCTTGTTTGGTGGAGGTTCTAGTCTCGATTTGCTTCTGTAGAGAAATATTTTATTTATTTTTTTTTCTGTGGAGCAAAGTCAGATTCAAATAAGTTTTTATCTTAAAAAAATATTGTTGTGGTATAATTATTTGTTATAATTATTTGTTAATTATATGTAGAGATATTGAGTTTTAACTTTGTCGGTTACTGTAATTTCTATTGAAATAATTTTTCAAATCAGTAATTAAACTGCATATATATATATATATATATATATATATATATATTATATATATATATATATATATATATATATATATATATATATATATATATATATATATATATATATATATATATATATATATATATATATATATATATATATATATATATATATATATATATATATATATAATATATATATATATATATATATATATATATATATATATATATATATATATATATATATATATATATATATATATATATATTAAATTACAAGTTATCCGGATATAAGAAAGACAATCAAAAAAGTGCGAAAGAAGCTGATAGAACGGCAAGAGTAGAAGAGCTTCTGAAAATGGAAGTAATCAAGGAGAGTGTCCGGCTCATAAAAAATTCCTCAATAGAGCTAGCTTTAAAGTAATTTTAATAGAGATTTAGCTAGAAATTAAAAAAGTAGAAGCACAGTAGCTAGAGAGAAATCTACATAGTTGCTAAATGAAGCAAGACAATGTTTAATGATTATTAAGGCATTGGATCGGGAAGAGTATTGTAAAGA
Organism: Armadillidium nasatum; assembly: GCA_009176605.1. Taxonomy (NCBI): domain Eukaryota; kingdom Metazoa; phylum Arthropoda; class Malacostraca; order Isopoda; family Armadillidiidae; genus Armadillidium; species Armadillidium nasatum. The sequence continues at coordinate 12,798 of SEYY01009520.1, read as the reverse complement.
AGTTTTTAGATTACAGAATCACAAGAAGAAAATTATTCTAGTTTATTTATATATTCATTTATTTATTTTATTTTTGGAGACTCACGGAGAAACGCTATTGGAGAACGAAGAAGGTAAGAGTCTGATGCCATTTGACCTTAAGATTCGGAGTGGAGGGTATAATTATTTGTTAGTTATATGTGGAGATTTGTTCACCTGTGTTAGTTTTTTTGAAATAGTTAAGTGAATAATTTTAGGAATAATTTATTAAACTGAACTAGAAATGTAAAGTTTATTCTTCTTCGTTAGAAACTATAAAAATTATTATTATTATTATTATTATTATTATTATTATTATTATTATTATTATTATTATTATTATTATTATTGTTGGTGAACATTTATGAACCACGTGACTGCTCTAAAGATTCTCTATAAATATTATTTTAGTAAAATTTACCTTGGATATTTTTCATATTCTCTCTCACTCTCTTTTTAATCATTTTATTATGTAGCATTACATTGTGTAGTCATAGGAAAGATTTAACTTTTTGGATGTACTGAAAACCAACTTATTTTATTATTCTAATTCTAATTCTAATATATCATAGCCTTACAATGCATGATTACTAATTCTTAGCATTTACAGAGACGTTTCAAGCTAATAATTTAGAAAGATAATGAAAAAAGTGCCAGCAATCGATAAACCTGTTGCCACATATCATTTATAATTACAGTGGGGCCACATATCATTTATGATTACACGTCTGTGGTATATGACTGAAAGTATAAATTCTAAAATTAGGTTAGTACACCGGCGCGCGATTTAGAAGATATCGACTATAATGGAATAGTTTTATTAGATTATCGACGTAAAATACAAAATTTTCATTAGATTTCGATATCGATATGCGGTTCACCACATAAACGAATCTATAAGAGATTTAATTGAAGATTCTATAATCCAAACTGTGAGGTTGTTTGATCTGTTCGATTATTTTTATTTTTTTTTTTAAATCTACTTTTTTAAATCATTACACTGCGAAAATTGTCCCAATGAATCGTTGGGACAAGTGGCAAAAATGTCATAGTAAAATTTTTAATAGATGAAAGCTATGTTAAGCATAAAAAAAGTTGCTTCACCGATTTATTTTCAAAAAAGACAAAAATTTAAGAATTGGTTGTGACATTTTTTCCACCTGTCCCAACGATTCGTTAGGACAATTTTTGCAGTGTACTTTCCTTCACATAAACAAATCGATAGATTTTAATTATCATATTCAAAAAAATACCATATGATAATATTCGATTTCAATATATTATCTATACATTAAATAATACTGAGAAAAAAATTTGGCAACCTTTTCGTAATATAAGGATCAGTTGATCAAATTCGATCAGTTGAACAAATTCGATCAGTTGAACAAATTCGATGAGTTGAACAAATTCGTCAGGTTGACCAAATTCGAACAGTTCAGCAATTCGATCAGTTAAAAAAATTCAATAAGTTGAAGAAATTCGATCAGTTGATCAAATTCGATCAGCTGATCAAATTCGATCAGTTGAGCAAATTTTAAAAAGACATTCAAAAATGTCTTCTAAATCTTCCTTGATTTGTTCCTTCCTGACTATTACTACTTCCTTGAAATATATGACAAAAATAGAACTCCATTTTTATTTTTTTTTATTGAATACCAATTTTCAATAAATCGAAGCCTGGATTTACGGAATGAAACATCCAATTAGGAAATCAATAATAAATCTCTCTCTGAAGCGTGACCTTCAAAACAGAACACGTACTTCTTCTATTTAAAGATATCGATTACCTCTGTTTAAAAGACACTTACTCATATTATAATTATTATTATTATAATAATTATTATTATTATTTTTATTACTTTTATTTTTATTATTCATATTTTATTATTATTGTCATTATAATTATTATTATTATTATCATCCTTATTATTTATAATTGCTCTTATTATTATTATTATTATCATTATTATTATTATTATTATTATTAGTAGTAGTAGTAGTAGTAGTAGTAGTAGTAGTAGTAGTTTTAAAATTACTATAATTATAATTATAGTTAATAATTATTATAAATTATTTAAAAAAAAAAAAAAAAAAAATAATATTATTATTATTATATTTTATTATTATATTTTATTATTATTATTATTATTATTATTATTATTATTATTATTATTATTATTATTATTATTATTATTATTATTATTATTTTCATTATAATTATTATTATTTCTATTGCAGCTATCATTATTATCCTTGCTCATATTACTACTATTTTTATTATAATTATTATATATATATATATATATATATATATATATATATATATATATATATATATATATATATATATATATATATATATATATATATATATATATATATATATATATATATATATATATATATATATATATATATATATATATATATATATATATATATATATATATATATATATATATATATATATATATATATATATATATATATATATATATATATATATATATATATATATATATATATATATATATATATATATATATATATATATATGTTTTGTACCTTATACACTAGATATTGATTATCGTCTTGCATTAGATTTAAACTAAGGTCTTAAATTATAAATCATTGCACCAAAAATATTTCTTCTTTTTTCTTCTTCTTCCAAAAATTGATTAAAATTTCATTTGAAATTGAAATTCTCAAAATAGATGATCAATACGAAAAAAAATATAATATATATATATATATATATATATATATATATATATATATATATATATATATATATATATATATATATATATATATATATATATATATATATATATATATATATATATATATATATATATATATATATATATATATATATATATATTATATATATATATATATATATATATATATATATATATATATATATATATATATATATATATATATATATATATATATATATATATATATATATATATATATATATATATATATATATATATATATATATATATATATATATATATATATATATATATATATTATATATATATAAAAATATATATTTATATTTATGTGTGTGTGTGAGTGTGTGTGTGTGTGTGGTGTATGTATATGCATATTGGTATGAGTATATGTATATATATGTGTATGTGTATATGGATGCAGAATTATTCATACATTAATTAAAGCTATGCCTAATTTTCATCAATAATACAATTCCTTCAGTGAATATATTATATGAGATAAGAAACAATTAGGTTATTATTGACTTTACGCTACGCTTTAATTAATATTTATTCAGTAAACAGGATAATTAATTCTTACGAGAGATTAATTAATATGTAAATTGATAATTAATCTTCTTGTCTTTTGTATTATGGATAAGATATTTGTTTATGCTCTTATAGTAAGTACATGTTTATAATTAATATTCTCAATATTATATATATATATATATATATATATATATATATATATATATATATATATATATATATATATATATATATATATATATATATATATATATATATATATATATATATATATATATATATATATATATATATATATATATATATATATATATATATATATATATATATATATATATATATATATATATATATATATATATATATATATATATATATATATATATATATATATATATATATATATATATATATATATATATTATATATTCATTTAATTAGGGTTGGCCGAGCTCCGGAATTTTCCGCACCGCACCACACCGCACCAGGTTGTCGTGCACCGCACCGCACCATTTGTCATTCATTGCGCACCACACCGCACCGCACCGGAAACAAAATGCAGTGCACCGCACCGCACCGCACCAAAAGCTAAACTAAGTGCACCGCACCGCACCGAAAACAGCGCACCACGCACCGCACCGCACCGACATATACAATTGAAGCATATATATATATATATATATATATATATATATATATATATATATATATATATATATATATATATATATATATATATATATATATATATATATATATATATATATATATATATATATATATATATATATATATATATATATATATATATATATATATATATATATATATATATATATATATATATATATATATATATATATATATATATATATATATATATATATATATATATATATATATAGCAAATAATATGACGAAAAATAAGCATGGCATCAAGTTAAGGTGGAGATAGACGCATTGTTGATCAATATTTAATAACTGTAAACAATTTTTTATTATTCTCTACGTTTCGATTTAACTTAAATCATTTCAAGATATATAAAAAAAAAAAGAACAATTAATTACATTAATGATATAAACTGCATTAAAATTAACATTGTAAATGAAATATATAAACACACTAAATAAATCAATACACTATAAATTAAAACACAACAAGAAGGAACTGCTATTACTTAGTTACTATAGAGGAGAGATTGTATAAATTACACACAATTATTTAAACTGGATCAGTAGTTGGTTGTATGAATTTCTACAAAGATATGTTAAATTACAGTTAATAAGCATATGAAATCTAAAATTTGATTGGTGCTGACAATTAATGGAACATCTGTGTAGTAAGTGTTAATGCTTACGGATCAAGAGCCAAACAACAAACCATTCATACAATTACTATCACACACACACAGAGGTGCAAAGGCACCTCTGAAAACCAAGACTAAAAATATATATATTATATATATAAGGAACAAAAACACACATAAGACATACCATGCACATCAAATGAAATTTATTGTCAAACTCACGTGGACGCATTCATTCAATATATGAAAAGGAGGCATATTATACATCTAACATGATAGAATAGGACACAAAATAGTATATTTCTAGCTAACCGATATGTAATGAATAAAAGATTTATTCTGTAAAAATTTTTTGGTAGAAAGGTTATAAGTAAAAGAACCATATAATTTGAATTATGTTGTGGCTAGAATATAGGAAATAATAGAATTAGATACCAGCGATATAGAGAGGAGTAGTGGTTAGATTATTATTTAAGTCAGGTTTTTGTTTGAGAATATATAGAGATTCTAGTATGCGTAACGACGTTGGATCAGGGTTGGTGTCTAGAACATTGAAATGTTTGGGGAGAGGGAAGGTGTTACATGTTTGTGTGTGAACACGTATGTTAGAAAACGATGGAGTAGAAAGAGGAAGAGAGGTACGGTGAGAGATGCCCTGGTGTTCACAAATCCTAGATCTCAAAAGTCTGGTGGTAGATCCTATGTAGCCCTTGCTACACAAGGGACAAGAGTACTTATATACCACCGAGGCTATGAGAGGAAAGGGCAATGACGGTTTGTAATGGAAAAAAGAAGAGATTTTGAAAGACGTACTGTATGTGAATCGAAAGTCTATATGTGGGAAATGTAATGACAGGATCTTACGTATTTTACGTGTCATGGCAGTGGTGGTAGAATTGAGATAAGGAAAGCTGATGTAAATGATTTTTTTAGGGGCTAGTAATGTGGGGAATGTGGGACGATATTTGTTGTTAAGAAAATGAAAGATATATTGTGATATTATATTAGGTGGATAGTTATGTGCGAGAAATAAATCCTGAAGAAATTGAAATTCATTATGTAAATTGAGGTGAGAAGAGACAATTCCATACGCTCTATGTATGAATGTAAGAATGGTGTTAGTTTTGTATGTAATAGGGGAGGAACTGTAATAATTAGTTATAGTTGGTGTGAATGTTGGCTTTCTGTAGACGTTTGTAGTGAACATTTGAGGAGTTTTGGTAACAAAGACATCCAGAAATGGAAGCGTGTTAAGATGTTCGTGTTCTATTGTAAATTGTATGTTGGGGTGCAAGGTGTTGATGTGCGACAGGAACTTATTAGCAAGTTCTATTGAAGGGAAAAGGCAAAATATGTCGTCGACATATCTTTTGTAAAATGTAGGAGGTGAAACAGTAGAAGAGGTGTCTAGATATAGGGATTCCAGATGTGAAATGAAGAAGTCTGCAAGGATTGGGCCAAGAGGTGATCCCATTGCTACACCGTCTTTTTGTTGATAAATGGTATTGTCAAATGTAAAAAATGTGTCTGATGTGGCTAGAGAAAGTAATTGTTTAAAGGAGTTCCTGTCGTAATTGTGTATAAGAGTGTTGTGTTGAAATATGTGTTGGATGAGTAGTTCAACGGTTAATTGAAGGGGAATATTTGTAAATAAAGACTGAATGTCCAACGAACACATAATTGAGTTAGATGGTGAGATCGATTGTATTTCTGTAGCAAACTTATAAGAGTTAAGAACTGAAAAGGTGGAGGTAAAAGATGACTTGATTATTTGTGCTAAGTGTTTTGCAAGCTTATAATTATGCATATGGTAAGATATTAATACCGGCCTAACAGGGCAACCAGGTTTGTGAGTTTTGGGTGTTCCATATATGGATCCCAATGTCGTGCCTGTAGGGAAGATTTGATGATATACAGAGTCTTCTATTTTATTTTGGGATTTCATATTTCTTAATGTCCTGGCTAATTTATCTTCCAATTGTTGAATGAGCTTGTGGAGAGGGGTGTCAACAATGGAGAACTTGGTGGTATCATTCAGAATCTGCAACATTTTTTGTTGGTAATCATCCTTATTGAGGATTACTACGCCCTTCCCCTTATCAGGCGAGCAAATGACTAAGTCTCTATTTGAGTTAAGATCTTTTAAAATGCCGAGATCTTGTTTTGTAATAAAGGGGTGACTCCAGATATTTCTAGTTGACTTGAAGTGATCGATTGCTAAATTTTTAATTTTACCACATACTTCTTTGAAATTACAAAACAAGATCTCGGCATTTTAAAAGATCTTAACTCAAATAGAGACTTAGTCATTTGCTCGCCTGATAAGGGGAAGGGCGTAGTAATCCTCAATAAGGATGATTACCAACAAAAAATGTTGCAGATTCTGAATGATACCACCAAGTTCTCCATTGTTGACACCCCTCTCCACAAGCTCATTCAACAATTGGAAGATAAATTAGCCAGGACATTAAGAAATATGAAATCCCAAAATAAAATTGAAGACTCTGTATACCATCAAATCTTCCCTACAGGCAAGACATTGGGATCCATATATGGATCACCCAAAACTCACAAACCTGGTTGCCCTGTTAGGCCGGTATTAGTATCGTACCATATGCATAATTATAAGCTTGCAAAACACTTAGCACAAATAATCAAGTCATCTTTTACCTCCACCTTTTCAGTTCTTAACTCTTATAAGTTTGCTACAGAAATACAATCGATCTCACCATCTAACTCAATTATGTGTTCGTTGGACATTCAGTCTTTATTTACAAATATTCCCCTTCAATTAACCGTTGAACTACTCATCCAACACATATTTCAACACAACACTCTTATACACAATTACGACAGGAACTACCTTTAAACAATTACTTTCTCTAGCCACATCAGACACATTTTTTACATTTGACAATACCATTTATCAACAAAAAGACGGTGTAGCAATGGGATCACCTCTTGGCCCAATCCTTGCAGACTTCTTCATTTCACATCTGGAATCCCTATATCTAGACACCTCTTCTACTGTTTCACCTCCTACATTTTACAAAAGATATGTCGACGACATATTTTGCCTTTTCCCCTCAATAGAACTTGCTAATAAGTTCCTTTCGCACATCAACACCTTGCACCCCAACATACAATTTACAATAGAACACGAACATCTTAACACGCTTCCATTTCTGGATGTCTTTGTTACCAAAACTCCTCAAATGTTCACTACAAACGTCTACAGAAAGCCAACATTCACACCAACTATAACTAATTATTACAGTTCCTCCCCTATTACATACAAAACTAACACCATTCTTACATTCATACATAGAGCGTATGGAATTGTGTCTTCTCATCTCAATTTACATAATGAATTTCAATTTCTTCAGGATTTATTTCTCGCACATAACTATCCACCTAATATAATATCACAATATATCTTTCATTTTCTTAACAACAAATATCGTCCCACATTCCCCACATTACTAGCCCCTAAAAAAATCATTTATATCAGCTTTCCTTATCTCAATTCTACCACCACTGCCATGACACGTAAAATACGTAAGATCCTGTCATTACATTTCCCACATATAGACTTTCGATTCACATACAGTACGTCTTTCAAAATCTCTTCTTTTTTTCCATTACAAACCGTCATTGCCCTTTCCTCTCATAGCCTCGGTGGTATATAAGTACTCTTGTCCCTTGTGTAGCAAGGGCTACATAGGATCTACCACCAGACTTTTGAGATCTAGGATTTGTGAACACCAGGGCATCTCTCACCGTACCTCTCTTCCTCTTTCTACTCCATCGTTTTCTAACATACGTGTTCACACACAAACATGTAACACCTTTCCTCTCCCCAAACATTTCAATGTTCTAGACACCAACCCTGATCCAACGTCGTTACGCATACTAGAATCTCTATATATTCTCAAACAAAAACCAGACTTAAATAATAATCTAACCACTACTCCTCTCTATATCGCTGGTATCTAATTCTATTATTCCTATATTCTAGCCACAACATAATTCAAATTATATGGTTCTTTTGCTTATAACCTTTCTACCAAAAAATTTTTACAGAATAAATCTTTTATTCATTACATATCGGTTAGCTAGAAATATACTATTTTGTGTCCTATTCTATCATGTTAGATGTATAATATGCCTCCTTTTCATATATTGAATGAATGCGTCCACGTGAGTTTGACAATAAATTTCATTTGATGTGCATGGTATGTCTTATGTGTGTTTTTGTTCCTTATATATATAATATATATATTTTTAGTCTTGGTTTTCAGAGGTGCCTTTGCACCTCTGTGTGTGTGTGATAGTAATTGTATGAATGGTTTGTTGTTTGGCTCTTGATCCGTAAGCATTAACACTTACTACACAGATGTTCCATTAATTGTCAGCACCAATCAAATTTTAGATTTCATATGCTTATTAACTGTAATTTAACATATCTTTGTAGAAATTCATACAACCAACTACTGATCCAGTTTAAATAATTGTGTGTAATTTATACAATCTCTCCTCTATAGTAACTAAGTAATAGCAGTTCCTTCTTGTTGTGTTTTAATTTATAGTGTATTGATTTATTTAGTGTGTTTATATATTTCATTTACAATGTTAATTTTAATGCAGTTTATATCATTAATGTAATTAATTGTTCTTTTTTTTTTTTCACAGTTATATACTCTTGAAAATGATTTAAGTTAAATCGAAACGTAGAGAATAATAAAAAAATTGTTTACAGTTATTAAATATTGATCAACAATGCGTCTATCTCCACCTTAACTTGATGTCATGCTTATTTTTCGTCATATTATTTGCTATAAAGATTAAGCTCAAAAGGAGCACCAACATTTATACTACTATATATATATATATATATATATATATATATATATATATATATATAATAATATATATAATATATATATATATACGGATGACTCAAAATTATGGTAAAAATTTTTGGTAACTGATAAGACAGGCAAAAATAAAGGTAAAAGTTCCTATAAAGGTATGACGTAATGTGTTTAGTTTTCCGTCTGGCTGTCTGTATGTGTTTGTTACTAAATATTTTGTATCTACGAAACCAAGTAAGTTACAAACTCTAAATTTGTGATTGTTGACCAAAACAACCAACTACCGTATAAATGCACTGTCTGTTTGTGTTACGCATTACTTTGTAACTCATTGACTGTGTATGTGTCTTGCGTGTTTATTTCGTTATTGAATATGTAACGTAATTACCACGTGTATTCATACTCTGAACTACCTGACATGGATTTAATGTATGGGATCGGTCGTTGCAATAGTTCTGCAGCAAGACGTTTGTACCAAGAGAAGTATCCCAACCGAATTTGTCCAAGCGCAAGGTTTTTTTTGCCACTATTCATCAACGCCTGTCTGAAACAGGTTATTTGCAGTCCAAAGAGCACACTAATGCAGGCAGATCTACTAGGACTGTTGATTTAGAAGAATTAGTTCTTAATTAATCTGAGCATCCTGAAAAGAGCACGCGCAAATTTTCACTACAGTTTAATTTGAACCAATCTAGTATTTGGTATTTGGAGGTTACTGCACGAGCAACAGTTACACCCATACCACGTCCAACAGGTGCATACTCTATTGCCACGTGACTATGCTCCTCGTGTTGTTATTTATCAATGGTTTTTGGACAAATGTATTGACCCAAACTTTTTATCGAAGGTTTTATTTAAAGATGAGGCTCACTTTACAAGAACATCTATCGTTAACGTTCATAAAGAACACATTTGGGCAGACGAGAATCTTCATGCCATCAAACAGAATCGTTCACAACATCATTTTTCGGTAAACATTTGGGCAGGAATTTTAAATGGCATAATCTACTTAAACTTTTTGAAACATGAGCTCCGTACCTTGCTTTATGATGTACGTCTTCAGTTGCGTCACTACATGTGGTTTATGCATGATGGGGCTCCTGCACACTTTAGTTCGTGAACACCTGAATGACACCTTTCCCAATCAATGGATAGGTCGAGGCTGCCCAGTTCCGTGGCCAGCAAGGTCACCAGACCTAAATCCTTTGGATACATTTAAAGACCTTAGTATGCTCTTCTCCAATCGATACCGTTGAAGACCTACGATTAAGGGTTATGAACGGAATCGAAACGATCAAACAGACTACTGGAATATTTGAACGGGTCTGACAATCGATGAGAAGACGCCTGGACTCGTGCATTGGGAACAACGGAGGTCATTTTCAACATCATCTTTAGTCTTTTGAATCATTTGTAGGTGCTTTAGATACAGTATGTCTTATGTTCTGCAAAATTAAATTTAAATTTAAATTTTTAAATTTAGAGTTTGTAACTTACTTGCTTTCGTAGATACAAGATATTTAGTAACAAACACATACAGACAACAAGACGAAAAACTAAGCACATTATTGATACTTTTATATGAACTTTTACCTTTATGTTTGCTTGTCTTATCAGTTACCAAAAAATTTTTACCAAAATTTTGAATCATAATATATATATATTATATATATAATATATATATATATATATATATATATATATATATATATATATATATATATATATATATATATATATATATATATTATTTGGCATTGTGCCATAAATGCCAACTCTAACTTTGCTTCTTCCTCTTTCCCTCCTCTAGTATCTTCTGACGGTACAGTAACTGTTTTGCCTTCCTCTTAAGCTGAAGTCTTCGCTCAAACTTTTGCTCCTAATTCAATCTTAGACGATTCCGGAGCTGTTCCTACTACTTCAACCCCCTCCAACTCATTTATGCCTAAAATTATAATTTCTTCTAAAGACGTCACTTCTTCTCTCTCTGAGTGTAACACTAATTGAAGGCGTACGTCCTGATAGTATCCCTCCTGTGGTTCTCAAAACTTGTGCTTCCAAGCTTGCACCCTGTCTTGGTAAACTTTTTCGTATGTCTTTCTACTTCAACCTTCCTTTCTTGCTGGAAACGTGCGCTCATTCAGCCTGTGCCGAAGAAGAGGAACCCCTCTCAACCCTCTAACTATCGTCCTATTTCTTTAACCTCAGTTCTTTCTAAAGTTTTCGAATCTATCCTTAACAGGAAGATTTGGAAACATTTCAATTCTTCTAATTATTATCTCCGATCGCCAGAATGGCTTCGTAAGAAACGCTCTACTGGTGATCTCCTTTCCCTCCCTTCTCTCTGACTCTTGGTCCTCCGCTCTTCGGCATTTCGGTGAATCTTTTGCTGTCGCGCTGGACATATCGAAAGCTTTGATAGAGTTTGGCACAATTTCAAATTTCCCTTTTCGAATCTATCCTTCTCTCTATAGTTCGTAGCAGCAGTTGTAGACGGCCACCGTTCATCATATAAATCTATTAATAGTTTTGTTCCTCAAGGATCTGTTCTATCCTCAACACTTTTTCTGCTTTTCATTAATGACCTCTCTATTACTTCATCTCCTATCCACTCCTATGCCGATGACTCCACCCTTCATTACTCTTTTCATTTTGAAAGGCGCCCAACAACAGTTAATGAAGCAAGGAAGATGGCCTTGGAGCAACTAACCACTGATCTATCTCGCATTTCAAATTGGCAGAGAAAGATGGTGTTTTCAAGTCCATCTCTCACGTACAACTATGATATCTTCTTCGAAAACACTAACTCAAACCTTCATCTCTCCCTAATATTCTTGGTGCTTTCTCGTGATCTTTTAAAAAGATCATATTCTCCCTAAACAATTTTAAAAGGTTGGATGTTCTGAGGCGCCTACAACATTTTAGCCACCCCTTTGCGCTCTATATAGGTTCGCCCCTGTTTGAAGTAAACCTCACACATCTGGGGTGGTTCCACTCATACAGCTCCTCTGGAAAACGTGGAGTCTAGGGCTTTTCGCCTCAACTCTCCTGCTCTCACTAACTTTCTCCAATCTCTTTCCCCGTCGAATGCCTGTCACTTATACTATCGCTATACAATGGACACTGGCCTGAACTCTCTCGGCAACCTCCTCCAGAGAAGAGTTCGTGCGACTCTCTACACAGTCTCATCCTTTCTCTGTCCAGCTCCTACCCAACTTAACCGCTATGCTCAATCTTACTATACTCTACTGTAAATCTGACACGCTTCCTCATCTATTATCAATCCTATGACTTATACACCTCAAACGCCGTGTATCA
>SEYY01009518.1:32500-35000 GCA_009176605.1 Armadillidium nasatum | reverse complement strand
AGGTTTCATTATTCATTATTTTGTGTAGTTCTTTTAGTAGAGTAAGATTTAATAGGTGATGAAACTGCAAGATTTTAAGTTTCTTAAATAAAGGTTGGGTATGTTCATAAAGATGACTAGCAGACAGTAAACGAATAAAGCGTTTTTGCATGATAACAACAGGGTTGATAACATAGTTCCTAGCAATACCGTAGATTGGCAGGCAATACAACAACTGTGAGTGTACGTGTGTGTAGTATATTTTTTTAAAAATATATAAGGGGATGGACTTTGCTAATTTGACTAAGATATACATATATTTCGCTAACTTATTTACTAATTGATTTATATGTTCTTTAAACGTTAATTTGTCATCGAATAAAACACCCAGTATTTTTGCAATTGAAACTCGTTGCAACTCGGTTTGATTTAAGTTAATTTTAAAGTCCTCATTTACATTTTTATTACTAATAAAAAGATATGATGTTTTTTGCACATTTAAAGAAAGTTTATTAGAATTTATCCAAGTCATTATTTTATTTAAAGCAAACTCAGCTTTTTGTGAGAGCGTGTCATGATTGTTATCGGTTATTAATATCGAAATATCGTCAGCAAAAGAGATGGAGTAGGAGTCGTGCGAGTTGAATAGATCGTTCGTATATAAGGTAAAAAGCAATGGCCCCAAGATGGATCCTTGGGGGACGCCAGTGGTTACTAGCAATGTATTAGAGTGAATGTCCCCCAATTTTACAAATTGTGGTCTATTTGTTAGGTAAGATCGAAGCCATTGAAGTAGGTGTCCTTCAATGCCCATCATGTTCATTTTCTTTAAAAGAATATTATGATCAACAGAGTCAAAGGCTTTTGATAGATCTAGTAATAAAAGTAAAGATGAATCCTTCCGTTCCATGTTTTCGTATATTTTCTCAGTCAGGCACAAGAGGGCATCGGACGTCGATCTCCCTTTACGGAAACCAAATTGATAATCATGAAGGAGATTATTTGAGCTGAAATATTCTGTTAGTTGTATTAATATTAATTTCTCAAATATTTTACTAATATTATGTGTAATTGGAAATCGGTCTATAATTAAGAGGGATCGATTTATCACCTTTTTTGTGAATTGGTGTAACTCTTGTGGTCTTGAACACATATGGGAAAACTCCCGTGTGAATAGATTCGTTAAAAAGGTCTTTTAATGGAGGAGAAATTATGTCGGCGACCAGTTTTAAGATGTTAATGGGAATGGTTGTAATGTCACACGCCTTATTTTTTTGACCATCAATTACCGCTTTTACTTCATGGTCCGAGATATTCGTAAATGAGAAGCGCGAACCGCAAGGTCTCATATAGGTTTCGAAAGTGGTTTGGTTGGAAGACCTTTTAGCCGCGTTTTGTTTACCAACGTTTATGAAGTGATTATTGAGTTCGTCGGCAATTTCCTTTTGTTTGTTTATTATTTTTCCATTTATATTTAGTTCTTTTATATTATTGATTCCCGATTTATTTTTGTTAATTAAGTTGTTTATTAGGCCCCACGTTTTTTTAGGATCGTTATGGACGTCATTAAATTTATTTGCGTAGTATTTCTTTTTCGCTTTTTTTAAGACGATTTTTAATTGTTTATCAAAGTTCATGTATAATTGAAACGGTATAATCCCTTCTTTGTAATTGCGGTAAAGTTTATGCTTCTGATTAATCGAATTTTTTAAGCCAGGTGTTAATCCAAGGATTTTGTATCCTTTTTGGACCCAATTGTTTTGTTTTTATTGGAAAGGAATCATTATAACACGTAGTTAAGGAGTTTAAAAATATGTTGAATTTCGAATCTATGCTATCTTGATCATTCTGTATGAATGAGAAGTCAATATTGTTCATTTTATCAACAAAAACTCTCCTACAATTTTCATTATCTATTCTATATTTGACAGTAGTAAGGGTACTAGTTTTATTAACATTAAATCTTACGAGACAGGGATAATGATCAGAGATGTCTGTCTTAATCACAAATGAGTTGATATCGCAGTCTAAATTTCCCCATACGTGGTCCAGTAATGTGGGGTTTCTGTTCTCAATATTATTAGGGCGAGTGGGTATTGTTATATAATTTATAAGGCCGTTTGAAATCATAGTATTGGAAAGTGCATTGTTGCCTGTGGAGGAGCCAAGATTGCATAGGTCAATATTGAAATCGCCGGCAATTATCATTTTTGAGTTACGCAAGTAAGTTTGAATTATAGATTCCAGGGAATTGATGAAATCAGTTTTCGAGCCGTTTGGGGGCCTATATAAACCCACAACCGCTATTTTTGAGGACTTGTTTTCGATGCTCACGACCAGGGCTTCTATATTATCATTTATCAATGAATAAATTACTTTAGGGGACGCACAAATATTGTTTCTAACAAATATAGAGACCCCTCCCCCACGCTTGTTTGACCTCACAAGGTGATTACCATTGAAACCTGGTAAGAAATACGCGTTTTTATTATGATCATTAAGGAACGTTTCACTTAATATT
>SEYY01009518.1:12500-25000 GCA_009176605.1 Armadillidium nasatum | reverse complement strand
TTTTTCCTAGAAAAAAAAATGGAAAAATTCCATTACTAAAGAAACTTTTTTTTTTCGAGAAAATAATTTTGTTCCTGTCCGAAATTGCCCCCTCTCCCGCCCCCACTAAGGGGGATGCGAAGTAGGCAAAAGTTTTTGATGGTTTTAACTCTGACTCAAGGGTCATTATTTTAAAATTATCCTACTTCGGGATAAATCATTTTAGAACTTAGATAATAATAATAATTATGAAAATAATAATTATTATAATAATCATAATAATAACATTAGTAATAATAATAATCATAATAGCAATTATAATTATTATTATTATTATTTTTATTATCATTTTTTTTATTATTATTATTATTATTATTATTATTATTATTATTATTATTATTATTATTATTATTTATTATTATTTTTATAAAAAATAATAATAGGGAATAACAAGGAATAATAGTAAGTATAAAAATTTATAATAATAATAATATTAATCTAATAATATATAATAATTAATTAATATATAATAATAATAATAATAATAATAAACAGTAGTTAAAATTATTACTATTATCATCATTAATATTAATATTTCATTCTTATTTTTACTAATATATTATTACTATTATTATTATTATTATTATTATTATTATTATTATTATTATTATTATTATTATTATTATTAATATTATTATTATTATTATTATTATTATCATTGTGTTTGTGAATCATTCAAAATGGAAACTTCATTGATCACTTTAAATGAATGTGGTTCAAAAAATTCTCTTTTTTGGTTTCCAGAATTTTTAAATGATAAAATTACTTCCACTCCTCCCTATTAACATTTCCTTTTACTATTTAAGTCTATTATATATATATATATATATATATATATATATATATATATATATATATATATATATATATATATATATATATATATATATATATATATATATATATATATATATATATATATATATATATATATATATATATATATATATATATATATATATATATATATATATATATATATATATATATATATATATATATATATATATATATATATATATATATATATATATATATATATATATATATATATATATATATATATATATATATATATATATATATATATATATATATATATATATATATATATATATATATATATATATATATATATATATATATATATATATATATATATATATATATATATATATATATATATATATATATATATATATATATATATATATATATATATATATATATATATATATATATATATATATATATATATATATATATATATATATATATATATATATATATATATATATATATATATATATATATATATATATATATATATATATATTATATATATATATATATATATATATATATATATATATATATATATATATATATATATATATATATATATATATATATATATATATATATATATATATATATATATATATATATATATATATATATATATATATATATATATATATATATATATATATATATATATATATATATATATATATATATATATATATATATATATATATATATATATATATATATATATATATATATATATATATATATATATATATATATATATATATATATATATATATATATATATATATATATATATATATATATATATATATATATATATATATATATATATATATATATATATATATATATATATATATATATATATATATATATATATATATATATGCATATATATATATTATTTCTGGTGGGCAAAGGCCTCAGATATACTAAAATTTTCCACCAGAGGGAAAAACAGAAATTTTGGTCAAATTAAAGGCTGACATGTCCCTACACACGGCGTTTGAAGGTGTGTAAATGAAAGGAAGTTGGGGAAATAGAGAAAGGGAGTGAGTTCAAAACATTAGCAGTAGAGTACATGAAAGATTGAGCATAGCGGTTAAGTCTGGAGTCAGAAACTTGAAAAAAACAAAGAAATAATGATACTGTGTAGAAAGGGGCGTGGCACAAGTCCTTCTCTATGGAGGAGGTACGAGAAGGGAAAGTTTAGAAGAGCAGTGACCATTGTAATAGCGATAGTATAGAGAGAAAGTGACGCAACAATTCGAAGGCAGAAAGATATTGGAAAGAATTAGTTAGAGCAAAAAGAGTTGATAAGACGAAAAGCCCTAGACTCCACCTTTTTCAAGTAGAACTGTATGAGTATAACCACTCTGGATGTGTGAAACGTACTCCATATATATATATATATATATATATATATATATATATATATATATATATATATATATATATATATATATATATATATATATGATCTGACTATCGTCTGAGATGGTCGCTTTTGTCTGAGGAAGGAGAGAACGTTCTGCTACCATAATGACTTGATTACATTTATAAGAAAATGAAAAATTTATGAAAATGAAAAAAAATATATTTTTATAACATCGAAAATTAAAATCAAAATTTTTTGGAAGTATAAACCAAGGGTTCAGTATCTGGGGGGTCGCGTCTCCCCGGGGAGACGATATCTCGAGGTTAAGTTAGGTCTAGTTAGTTTAAGTTAGATCTAGTTTGGTTGGGTTAGGTCTAGTTTGGTTAGGTTAAGTCAAGTTTTTTTTTAGTTAGGTCTAGTTTGGTTAGGTTAGGTCTGATTATGTTGTGTTAGGTCTAGTTTGGTTAGGTTATGTCTAGTTTTAGAGGAGGCGAGTTGTATGGTGAATAAAACAAGACAAACGATTTTGGGAATAATTCCATAATTTCTCGAAAAAGTTGACTGAATTATTGTTGGCTGATGAAAGTAATTAAACTTCTAAAAAAATTTTTATTTAATTTATTAATTAATTAATTTATTTTGAGGAGCGGTTCGATATTTAACTATTCCTTTCGCCTAAAATTTTAATCTTATTTTTAATATATTATTTTCAGGAACTTTATGGTGATAAAGATGGAAAACCCCGCCAAAACCCCAAAACCCCATCTTCCACTTCCCCACTCTGTTCAGATCCAACATTCGATGCCATTTTTTCGTTGGCAGACGACGAAACATATGTTTTTAAAGGTAGGATTGTTAGTGGGTTATACTTTGACCTTCTAAGACTAACAGGATTATAATTTACCTTGTCGACTTAGAAAAATATATTTTACATTGTCTAAGACTTACCAGATTATAATTTGCCTTGTCTCTGACTTACAGGAATATACTATCCTTTGTCTATTACATACAGGAATATACTTTGCTCTGTCTAATACTTACATTATTACACTTTGCCTTAACTAAGACTTACCAGATTATAATTTGCCTTGTCTCAGACTTACAGGAATATACTTTGCTTTGTCTAAGTCTTACAAGAATATGCTTTGCTTTGTCTAAGACTTCAGGATTATAATTTGCTTTGTCGACATATAAGATTATACTTTGCCTTGTCTAAGACTTCAGGATTATACTTTCCCTTTCGATTCGACTTACAAGATTATCCTTTGCCTTATCTTAGAATTGTCTTGTCATAGATCTTCAGAATAATATTATGGCTTGTCTAAGATTTACAGGACATTTCTCAGCCTTGTCTTATAAGACTCATAGGATTATATTTTACCTTTACCTTTTCTAAGTTTTACAGGATTATATTTTACCTTGTTTAAGGTTTACAAGATTATACTTTGCCTTGATAAGACTTACAAAATTATATTTAGCCTTGTTTAAGGTTTAGAAAATAATACTTTACCTCAACTAAGACTTACAAGATTATGCTTTAAGCTGTCTAAGATTTACAGGATTTATTATGCTTTATCTGAGACTTCGGAACATAGTTTACCTCTTCTAAGACTTACAAGATTAGATTTCACCTTGTTTAAGACATGCAAGATTATACTTTGATTTTTATGACTTAAAAGATTATATTTTACCTTGTTTAAAGACATGCAAGATTATACTTTGATTTTTAAGTCTTACAAGATTAGATTTTACCTTGTTTAAGACATGCAAGTTTATACTTTGATTTTTAAGACTTACAAGATTAGATTTTACCTTGTTCTAAGACATGCAAGTTTATACTTTGATTTTTAAGTCTTACAGGATTATATGACACCTTGTTTAAGTCTTACTAGATTATACTTTGCAGCGTCTAAAGATATATATATATATATATATATATATATATATATATATATATATATATATATATATATATATATATATATATATATATATATATATATATATATATATATATATATATATATATATATATATATATATATATATATATATATATATATATATAATATATATATATATATATATATATATATATATATATATATATATATATATATATATATATATATATATATATATATATATATATATATATATAATAAATAAATATATATTTTTTTTTTTTTTTTTTTTTTTTTTTTTTTTTTTTTTTTATATATATATATTATATATATATATATATAATATATATATATATATATATATATATATATATATATATATATATATATATATATATATATATATATATATATATATATATATATATATATATATATATATATATATATATATATATATATATATATATATATATATATATATATATATATATATATATATATATATATATATAATATCACGATTTTAATCAACAGTTTTAGTACCTCAATAATTATAGTAATTTATTTTTAAAATATGGATAAAATAATTAAATTTATCCGTGAGAAAAAGTAAAAAAAAAAAATTTCAAGTAGGATTTTTTTTTTTTTTTTTTATTTATTTATTTATTTATTTTATTTATTTTTTTTTTTTTTTTTTTTTTTTTTTTTTTTTTTTTTTTTTTTTTTTTTATTTATTTATTATATATTATATATATTATATATATATATATATATATATATATATATATATATATATATATATATATATATATATATATATATATATATATATATATATATATATATATATATATATATATATATATATATATATATATATATATATATATATATATATATATATATATATATATATATATATATATATATATATATATATATATATATATATATATATATATATATATATATTATATAGTATATATATATATATATATATATATATATATATATATATATATATATATATATATATATATATATATATATATATATATATATATATATATATATATATATATATATATTTATATATATAAAAATCCGGATTTTTAAAATAAGACTAGTCAAAAAAGAATCATAAAACTACTTGAAAGAAATTCATTTAAAATATTTGCTTTTTAGGTGAAGATTATTACGTTCTTGACGAAGATAGTGTGAAGAAGGGGTATCCTAAATCAATTAGTGAAGATTTTGGCATTGAAGGAAATGTTGATTCAGCATTTTCTTGGATTTCAAGATCGGAAAAGAGAATTTATGTCTTTAAGGTTGGAATGATTTAATTTTTTTTTTTTTTTTTTTATTTTTTTTTTTTTTTTTTTTTTTTTTTTTTACATTTTTTTTTTTTTTTTTTTTTTTTTTTTTTTTTATTTTATATAATTTTATATAAATTTCATAATTTTCAGTTCTAATGTAATTATACCCACAAAGAATACCATTTTTTTTTTAAAGAGATAGCGAAAGATATAATAACTGCATTCAGATACTGAGCAGATCACTAATCCTCTCACAACGTGAGATGTAAGCTTTTAAAAAAAAAAAAAAATAAATAAAAAAAAAATTAAATAAATAAATAAAACTTCCCTATCGATAACTAAAAAAAACAATAACAATTTTTAAGTTATATTTTATAATAAATTTATCCCTTATTTTATTATTTCATATTTCACAATCAAAATTTATAAAAGCAGAAATATTTTTTAAACTTTTTTTTAGGGAAGTAAGTATTGGAAACTAGTCAATATGAAAGTTGAGAAAGGATACCCTCGGGAACTAAGTGTTGGATTTAAAGGAATACCAAATAATATTGACGCAGCATTTGTTTGGTCTGGAGATACCAAAATATACTTTATGAAGGTAAGATTAATAAAATGTTATTTATCAATTGCAAAACTTGATATTTTACTGAAGTAACTGCATGTAAAATTTGATTAATGAAGTCTACTACTTTAATTAACATGTAAACCAAAATACCAATTTTATTTTTTTTTTAAAATAGATTCATTAATTAGGTCTTTTAAAGTACCATGTAGATTTTTAAATCAATGAATATTTATGTGCTGATTCATTATAATTTTTATTTTACTTTCTCTTTTATAAAATCTATAAATGGCTTAATTAAAGGGTGAAGACTACTGGAAGTTTGATCCAGGGGACAGCCCTCCTGTCAGCTCTAAATTCCCTAAGAAAATATCAAGAGAATGGAAAGGTCTACCAAGAACAATTGACTCAGCTATGCAATATAGTAATGGGAAAACATACTTTTTTCAGGTAATGCATCATTTCCTACCTCTATTCCACCCTTTCAAACTTAAAGTTCTAATTACTATGAAAACTTTAGACTCTAGAGTCTACGGACTAGAATTCCTAATAATTCTAGAGTTGCTTAACGAAAATAAATTAATCAGTACCCCTGTGGAGCATTGAATTGACTTTTTCCAGGTAAGACATCCTTTCCTATCCTTATTCCACCCTTTCAAACTTAAAGTTCTAATTCCTATGAAAACTTTAGACTCTAGAGTCTACGGACTAGAATTCCTAATAATTCTAGAGTTGCTTAACGAAAATAAATTAATCAGTACCCCTGTGGAGCATTGAATTGACTTTTTCCAGGTAAGGCATCCTTTCCTATCCCTATTCCACCATTTCAAACTTAAAGTTCTAATTCCTATGAAAACTTTAGACTCTAGAGTCTACGGACTAGAATTCCTAATAATTCTAGAGTTGCTTAACGAAAATAAATTAATCACTACCCCTGTGGAGTATTGAAGAGGCGTAGATCTTCGTTTCATTCGCAAGAATGCCAAACTAAACGTCAGCTGGATTGCAACCTTTTACCCTCAGAGCTCAAGTCGGACCCAATTGTGAAGTTATTGTACACCATCAGAAGACCAGTCGAACTCTGACAGAGCTACAAAATCCTTCTGTCGTGCCACCATCTTGACTTGGAAAATTGTTCAATTCTCAGTTAAAGCTTATGCTCATTTTATATACCATTATACTGTTAGATGAAGGGTCTGGAGCAGCTTCCTAATGTGAGCTGGACATGTTACTTCATCCTCTTGAGAACACAATGAGAGTGTTTCCCTAGTTATATACACGTGTTTCAAACGCATTTTTTAAAAAAAATAAAAATATATTATTCCAAATTACTTGAGCCATTAAACTTGCTTTTTTTAAAGTCAAAAAAGTCGTAAAAATAAATAAAATAAAAAACAATAAAAAATAAATAAAAAATAAATAAATAAATAAATAAGTAAAATAAGACAATTTATTTTCTTTGAATAAGGAAATATCAAGGGGACAGTCCGATTTCAAAAACATTTTTAATTTTCAGCAGATTCTCCTGAAATTTTCAGTGTATTGTATATAGCTTTTTTCCCGGTAAAAAAAAAATCCATTTCTAGCGTTTTTCTGAGTCTATAACGGTTAAAAAGATTTTTTTGGAAATTTGACCTTTTTTCAAATGAATGGTGGAGTCAAACTACTTTTAGGAATGACCTAAAATTTGGACTGCTTATTTAAAATTTTATTTTCTACAAAAACTTTTAATAGAGTTTTGCTTTCAGAGTTATAGGAAAAATGTTTTAGGCCCAAAACTGATCAACTATCGAAAAAAAAATTTTTTTTTTTGAAAAACATATCCACCGTTTTGGACAGAAATTAAAACAAAACTACAACTATTGCATTTCTTATTTTTGGTGGATTTATAGAGGATGAATAGGGCTATCAATTTCTTTCTATGTTTTATTCGATGCTATTTGTTGTTTCGAGATATAGCCTCTCAAAAAAGGTCCATTTTTGACCAAATTTCAAAAATTCCAAAAGTTTGAGAGACTATATCTCGCTTCAAACAAATAGCATTTAATAATGCTCTAAATAAAAGTTGTAACCCTGTTCCTCCTCTAAACAATATCCATAAATAAAAAAATTAGTAGATAGAGTTTTTTTTTTTTAAATAACTTTTTTCTCCGGAAGGGTACGTTTTTTTGCAAATTTTTTTTTCAAGAAAAAATTCAAGTGCTTAAAACTTTTTTTCACTTTTTTTCAAGACGTGATATCAAAAATCCATTTCCACTAATGCAAGAAATTGGGGCTAAGATTATTCAGTTAAATTTCAGCTCATGTGGAACAGTGGTTTGACCCAGCTATTCATTTTTTTTCAACTTTGAGTCCAAATAACTTTCAAACCGTTTTAGACTTTGAAAAACGATATAAATCAACTTAGAACTTCGGGAAAATATGCCTGAAATATACCCTGAAAATTTCAGCTCAATCGGTCAAATAAAATTTTTTTTTTTTTAAGATTTGACCCTCTCCTTTTTTAATTAAAGTCAAAAAAGTCGTAAAAAAAATAAATAAAATCAAAAAAAATAAATAAATGAATAAATAAATAAAATAAAATAAAAATATTTTCTTTGAGTGAGGAATTAAATCTTTTGGGTTCATAATTTTTTAACATTATTTTTTTTAACACAATCCTCTTACAATATATTAATTTTAAGAGACAAGACACACAGCCTCCCCAACTCATTCCTTTCTTCTTGGTTACTGGTCTGAAACAGAAAAGAAATTAAATTATTATTATTTTATTCAGATTAATTTATTTTACATTTTTTATTTTATTATTATTATTATTATTATTGTGGCTATTATTATTATTATTATTATTATTATTATTATTATTATTATTATTATTATTATTATTATTATTATTATTATTATTATTATTATTATTATTATTTATTATTATTTTTTATTATTATTATTATTATTATTATTATTATTATTATTATTATTATTATTATTATTATTATTATTATTATTATTATTATTATTATTATTATTATTATTACTCGTATATTACAGGGAAAGAATTACTATCGGTTTAATGACAACACCTTCTCAGTGGATGACAGCGATCCTGGCTATCCAAGACCCACTGGTTTCTGGTGGTTTGCTTGCGATGACGCAGCCTCAATTAAAGTAAGTGTAGGAAAAAATAATTGCATTTCTCGTAGCCGTGGAATAACGGTAGAAGGATTGAGTAGCGTACTTGAATGTACTGATTCAATCCCACATATGAATCGTAAGTGGAAACTTCCTAATATAGTTCCCCTCCTAGATTATGGCAATGCCCATAAGATGCAAACTTTAAAATAATAATAAAAAAGTTTGGCACAATAATATATTACTCTTTCTCTTAGTTTTTAATAATGTAGCTTTTGAGAATTAATTGCTGTAGGATATAATTTTCCTATTAGCTTTTAATGATGCAGCTTTTAAAAATTTATTGATATAGTTTCTGAAAATAAATTACTGTAGTTTGTAGTTTTTTTGCTAGCTTTTAGTGATGTAGCTTTTAAGAATGAATTGATGTAGCTTCTGAGAATTAATTGCTGTAGGCTGTAGTTTATTTGCTAGCTTTTAATGATGCAGCTTTTAAAAATCTATTGACATAGTTTCTGAAAATTAATTGCTGTAGGTTGTAGCTTTTTTGCTAGCTTTTAGTGATGTAGCTTTTAAGAATCAATTGATGTAGCTTCTGAAAATTAATTGCTGTAGGCTGTAGTTTTCCTATTAGCTTTTAATGATGCAGCTTTTAAAAATCTATTGACATAGTTTCTGAAAATTAATTGCTGTAGATTGTAGTTTTTTTGCTAGCTTTTAATGATGTAGCTTTTTAAGAATCAATTGATGTAGCTTCTGAAAATTAATTGCTGTAGGTTGTAGTTTTTTTGCTAGCTTTTAATGATGTATCTTCTGAAAATCAGCTGCTGAAGGTGAATAGAATTACTTACTGTAGGTCTTACACATTATTTAATTTAACTTCTAAAAAACGAGAATAAATTCAATTAAACTAGTATAGCTTTTAAGAAATAATAGCTGTAGATTCTAAGAATATTGATGAATCCTCAGAGAATTAATTGCTGTAGGTCTTATTATTTATTTGATATAGCTTTTAATAATAATTAACAGATATAGCCGCTTGATATTGTACTTCTAATCAGTTAGATAGAATGATTGAGTAGCGTACTTGAATGCACTGTTTCGATCCCTTGTATGAATCATAAGTGGAAACTTCCTAATATAGTTCCCCCCTTAGATTATGGCAATCATTGTGGTTGGTGAAAGCTAAAGTAAAAAATTAGATTTATTTAATAAATAAAGATTAAATTCAAAATCTCCTTTTATAGCGTCTACCTAACAGATTAGAAATACAATTTAAAGGAGCTATATACATCAATAAATTATATATTAGAAGCTAATTCAAGTAATTCTATTGTGGCACAAACGGTAGAGTGCTTCAGGGCGCCTGTTCGATAACACTTGCAGATCCTGGCTAATGTACTACCTACAAATATTACTCCCTTAGAAAAGAGCAATGCCAGCGAGATATAAACTTTAATTAAAAGAAAAAAGAACAACAACAAATAATTTCGGCTTTTCCCAACTAAAGTACTTACTTTACTTTATTTCCTGTAAAGATCAAATAGGACCGCAAGGGGGTTCTTGTAACTTGGTTATTTCCTTTCGTTAATGAGTGGTTAGCCCACTGCACAGTCCTCCAAATTTATTTGGGTTTGGGACCAGCATGCATCTATGTTTTACCTCAGTATGCATGGCTGGGTTCCACCTACAGTAATATTATTTCCTCCCGCAGCAAGCTCAAGGTCTTCACAAAAAGGAATCGTCAAGTAAAGTTGCCAAAGGAGGAAGATGAACTTGACAAGAATAGAATTGACACAGGTGAGTTCTCAGTTGTTGTTACACTGCAAAAAATTATCTAACGAATAACTGAAACTAATAACAAAAATGTTAAGATAAAATTTGTCATACAGAAAAGACATGTTAAGTATCAGAAAGTTGCTTCACAATCTTTAATTTCTAAGAAAATAATTTATTAATTGAAACTAATAATAAAAATGTTAAGATAAAATTTTTTATACAGAAAAGACATGTTAAGTATAAGAAAGTAGCTTCATTTAATATTTAATTTCTAAAAAGAAAATAATCAAAAAATTTTTTTTTAAGACATAAAATTTTATGACTATAAAATTTTCCATACAGGAAAGACATGTTATAAATCAGAAAGTAGCTTCACATATTTATTTTATAATGAAAATAATTGTAAAAAATTTGTTGCAACATTTTTGCCAAAATGCCCTAACGATTTGTTAGGACAACTTTTTGCAGTGTACATATTTAATGTATTTTCCAAAAATAATTCAGACATTACTGATAAAAGTATTATTTTATAATCCGTTTGATAATACTGATAATATTATTAAAAATGAAATTATTTGATTTTATTAATAATAAACTATTATTTCATAAAATTCTTTGATATTACTGCTAATATTGCTATTACTATAAAATCCTTTGAAATTATTAAAAATATTACTATTATTATGCAAACCTTTTATATTATTGATATTATTACTATTATTAAGTAAATCTTTAATATTATTACTAACATTTAAAAGCCATGATATTATTGGAGAAATTAAAATCTTTGATGTTATTAATAATACTACTACTATATTTGATGTTATTGATAATCTTAATATTTCTGCAAGCCTTTAATATTATTAATAACATTACTATTATTATATAATAGTAATGTTATTAATAATACTACTACTATATTTGATATTATTAATAATCTTAATATTTCTGTAAGACTTTAATATTATTAATAACATTACTATTATTATAAAATAGTAATGTTATTTATAATACTACTACTGTATTAGATATTATTGATAATCTTAATATTTCTGCAAGCCTTTAATATTATTAATAACATTACTATTATTATTATGTAATGTTAATAATACTACTACTATATTTGATATTATTAATAATCTTAATATTTCTGTAAGACTTTAATATTATTAATAACATTACTATTATTATAAAACAGTAATGTTATTTATAATCCTACTACTGTATTAGATATTAATGATAATCTTAATATTTCTGCAAGCCTTTAATATTATTAATAACATTACTATTATTATATAATAGTAATGCTATTAATAATACTACTATTATATTTGATATTATTGATAATCTTAGTATTTCTGCAAGCCTTTAATATTATTAATAAAATTATTATAATTATATAATAGTAATGTTATTAAAAATACTACTACTATATTTGATATTATTAATGATCTTAATATTTCTACAAGCCTTTAATTTTATTAATAACATTACTATATTCTTTAATATTACTGAAAAATTAGTACGTAAATCTCTAATATTAATAATAT
>SEYY01009517.1:0-30000 GCA_009176605.1 Armadillidium nasatum | reverse complement strand
GCAGCCTGTTCCCACAGCAGCGGAAGAAGAAGTTCCAACGCCTCTGCTCCAGAAAGGAGACCCAGTTTGGCAGACTATTTGCCCTCGACTGTGGTTCCTCCTTTGAAGTAGCCTTCCATCCAAGGCTACGGACGGTCCGCGGGCTTTGAAGAGAAGTGGTGGCTACCACACGACTACCAGTCGGCATTCCACAAGGGGACTTAGAAAACACCCAGCCTCCTGATTGATTCCCCTGCGCTACAACAAAGTGTAGCGACCTCCTGGACCATATATTGGTCAGGCCAGAGATAACTAGGTCGCCATATATATATATATATATATATATATATATATATATATATATATATATATATATATATATATATATATATATATATATATATATATATATATATATATATATATATATATATATATATATATATATATATATATATATATATATATATATATATATATATATATATATATATATATATATATATATATATATATATATATATATATATATATATATATATATATATATATATATATATATATATATATATATATATATATATATATATATATATATATATATATATATATATATATATATATATATATATATATATATATATATATATATATATATATATATATTTATATATTTATATATATATATATATATATATATATATATATATATATATATATATATATATATATATATATATATATATATATATATATATATATATATATATATATATATATATATATATATATATATATATAGCTCTTGTTGTGGGAGCTTCAGTTATTGGGCTCGCTGTATTATCGTTAAATGCTAGAAGTTTGATCGAATTAACATTTGTCATTATCAGCACTTTTAATGGTCCTATTTTTGGAGTTTTCTTGATTGGATTTTTTTGGCCTAGATGCAACGTTAAAGGAGTCTGGACTGGTTTTATAATATCCGCCGTAAGTTTTATTTAATATTTACAAAACAAAAGTTGAATTGGCCTTAAAATGAAGGCTTGACATTTTTTACATTTCTACCAAAAATCATTTGTAAACACTTCACATAGGTTTAAAATTTAGTCTTGAGTTCTGGGTAGGAAAAATAATGTGAAAAATAACGATCGAAGCTATTTTTGCACAAACATTTTTAAAAACCATTCTGAAATATTCAGCTTTTATTAAGAGGCCAACTTTGATTAGTTGTATAGGTATACTATTCTTTGAGGCTAATGCAGCATCTCCATATGTCAAAAGTTACAAATTAGGAAAGAATTTTAAACTTCTGGGAAAAGAAATGCAACACCATTCTTATTTTCCAAATCTTAGTTTAAAAAAATCAACATCCACCAGTTTAAAAGAGTCTTACAAAAATAAGAATTTTAATCTTGAAAGGCTTTTATAAAAATGTAATATTTGATTTGAAAGAATATATGCTGATAAATAAATTTAACGACAAAAATATAAATAATAAAATTCACATCATTCCGAAGCTTGATATGTAAACTATAAAAGATGGATTAAAAATTTGATCAGTTTGAGCGACATACTGTAAAAAAAATTCCTTTTAAAATAAAACTAAGAATTATGTTCTATGCCTTTAAATGTTTTAATCAGTTTTTATTTTTATTCTCAGAACAACTCTCATTCTAATTGGTCAGTAAATTACCCTAACATCTTGCAAACACATCCTCCTTTCTTCCTGGTTATATATTCTTTTGTAATTATTATTATTATTATATATATTAAAATTATTATGTTAAGATTATTGATAACATCATTATATCAAAATCATTAAAACAAATTTTAGCATTGTAAATATATTTAAATATATTGATGCCATTAATATATTTATAGTATCATTATTTTTTTATATTATTAATAATATTATATTATTAATAATAATAATATATTTATAGTATCATTATTTTTTTATATTATTAATAATATGAATGCTAATTTTAATATTCATATTAATACTAAAATGAATATTGTTCTTAATGCTACGAGGAAAATATTTTCACATAAATTAATATAACATTATATGCTTAAAATAATGTTTGACACGAAACATAATTCAAAGGAAGTAATTTTCTTCCCTGCTTCTCTTTATTAGTTTAAAATAATTATAAAAATATTTGTAACCAGAAAAACATGTTAAAATCTTGCCCTGTTTAGACTGAATGATAAGTTATTTTAAATGTATATATATATATATATATATATATATATATATATATATATATTATATATATATATATATATATATATATATATATATATATATTATTATTATATATATATTTTTTATTATTAT
Source organism: Armadillidium nasatum (assembly GCA_009176605.1). Lineage (NCBI taxonomy): Eukaryota > Metazoa > Arthropoda > Malacostraca > Isopoda > Armadillidiidae > Armadillidium > Armadillidium nasatum. The sequence continues at coordinate 27,680 of SEYY01009517.1, read as the reverse complement.
TATTATTATTATTATTATTATTATTATTAATTATTATTATTATTATTATTATTATTATTATTATTATTATTATCATTATTATTATCATTATTTTTAAAATGAAATCTTTTCAAAGGTATTAATTCTCTGGATATCACTTGGAAGTTTCCTTTACAAAAAGCCACTAAAATTCCTATCATTCTCCAGTGATGAATGTGATTTTTCAAATTTTACATCGGAAAATACCAGTGTTATTAAGAACTTTGTTTCACTTGCAAACAGTAGCATAAAAAACACTACTACAGATAAGTAAGGTATATATATTTATATATATATATATATATATATATATATATATATATATATATATATATATATATATATATATATATATATATATATATATATATATATATATATATATATATATATATATATATATATATATATATATATATATATATATATATATATAGTATATATATATATATATATATATATATATATATATATATATATATATATATATATATATATATATATATATATATATATATATATATATATATATATATATATATATATATATATATATATATATATATATATATATATATATATATATATATATATATATATATATATATATATATATATATATATATATATATATATATATATGCAACTGCAATGCAAGTTGCATGGTCTTTCAAGGAGAAATTGTTACTAAAAGCTTTGTTTTATTTTAATCTTTATTTCCTTAATTCTAGTTACAAAACAAAATAAATGAAAGGATCTTTTGATTCTCTAAATTATTACAAAGCACCAGTAACTCTTCATTCCCTTTTTCGAATCCTTTGTGAGATCTATTGTTCTTATATTCACTATTAATATTTAAATGGTAATTAAATTGATGGTTTTAGCGTTTAGCTCGCCACCACAGGAGTCCTGTGGCGACTATGTCGTATGTAAACTGAGTTCTTCCCTATTCGCGCTTTTCGAAAGACATTTCAATCCACCAGAGGGCCTCTCCCTCTCATTGGTCGGTTTAACTGTCTGCCGTTTATTCAGCATCATTATTGCACTTATTTACATTGTTATCTTAACAAGGCCTCAACTAATTAACTACCAAGTAGTATCGTCAAAGGGTTATAACAAAGCTTTTTTAGTTTCACAATGAATTATCTATAAACAGCACGCAATTATATTTAAACAAGAGAATGCCGATTAATACAGATTCTGTTTGGCACAAGGGGGGTGAAGAGTTGAGTTGGTTAGAACAAGTTGTTTTACCCCCCACAAATTTTCCATAGCTTGAAATGGGAAATTTGTCAATTTTTCTTTAGTAAGCCTGCGAAAATCTATTTTTAATTCTGAAAATTGTAATCTTATTATCGCAGAAATTTTTTTTTTTAAGTGATCGTCGGCTGTTTGAAAGCTCGTATTGATTGAGATGCTCCAGTACTTTTTTTTCGTCGTATAGCTTTGATCGATTGAAACCCTGGTGAAAGAAAAGTTCTTGTTTTGCAAATCCACTGGTAGCGGTTTCTTTGTGCTCTCGCTAATATTTTTTTTCAGTTTATTTTCAACCTTTTCTACCTAGGTGACACGGCATCTCTAGGACGATTTCATCTGAAAAAGCGATACATTTTGAATTTATCAAAGCCTGAAGCCCTCTTTTTCTTTTCGCTTAATACCGCGAACATTTTCTAGGCGTTTGCGCGATTTCTTCATATTCATTTATTACTCTAGACTTCTTTTCTTGCTTTCAGTTTTTGTCAAACTTCTTCTCCCGTATAGCGGTTTTCCGATTTCGGACTTTCTATACCTTTAATATGAAAGAAATTAACCTTGTCCTTAGCAAGATATTCTGTCTAAAGTTTTAAAATCCAATGCGAGTTTTAAAGTTTCTAATTTTTCCCATTTTTAGGAGCATATTCCAAATGTCTAACGCGAATCAGCTGTTTTTTTTTTCTTGGCAACTCTTGCTTAATTTTCCTTTCTGTGTTTTCTCTTTCCTTTTTTCTTTTTTTTCTTTTCCAAAAGCGCGATAGGTGTACTTCATGCGACTATTTTAACCCATCTATTATTATTATTCTTACTATCAATACCATTATTATTATAATTATTATGATTATTATTATTATTATTATTATTATTATTATTATTATTATTATTATTATTATTATTATTATTATTATTATTATTATAATTTACTTCCATTTTTATTTTATTTTGCCTATCACAATTATTATTATTATTATTAATATTATTATTATTGTTATTATTATTATTTATATTATTATTATTATTATTATAATTTACTGTTATTACCATTATTTATTGAATTATTATTATCAATTTTATTACTATTATTATTATTTACTTCCATTTTTATTTTATTTTTCTGATCACTATTATTATTATCATAATTAATTTTATTATTAATATACACTAGAAAAAAACACACACACAAAGTTCTTTTATTTTTAATGTTCCTTCTATTTGTTCTTATATCTCCAGGTTCTTCACTCTATGGCGTGTACGCAAGTTATTGTGTGCATCCGTGTAGAATTTTCCTTTAAGCCTGCCTGTACTTTCTTAAACTCAAAATTGGGGATTTTAATCTTTTGCATTTCTTCTTTTCCTCCACTCCCTTCCTGCTTGAGGACTTCACACTTGTAGATGTCTTCTTAAGGTTGTAAATCGTTTCTTTCCTTTGCTTTCTTTGTCCCCCAATTTAATGACTCTTATCCTTGGGTGGGGGAATATCTCGTTTTACAGTCTTTCGAATGTCGAATCCGCCTTTTTTGTTTCTTCTTCTTCCTTCAGTTGGGGGGAAAGAATTGTAATTTTAGCCGATTTGGGGGAATGAGTATGCCTCTCGACTAAATTCCGAGGAAATTCACTCTCATTGTCTTCTTATTTTGCTTCTGTTTTTTTGTTTTTTTTTCAATATGTTTTAATGTTTTTTGCTTCCAAACGGCAGGAATTGTTGCTAAATTTCTCACTCGGGGGCACCACAATTTCAACTAGAATGCAAGTTGCATGGTCTTTCAAGGAGAAATTGTTACTAAAAGCTTTGTTTTATTTTAACCTTTATTTCCTTAATTCTAGTTACAAAACAAAATAAATGGAAGGATCTTTTGATTATCTAAATTATTACAAAGCACCAGTAACTCTCCATTCCCTTTTTCGAATCATTTATGAGACTTATTGTTCTTATATTCACTATTAATATTTAAATGGTAATTAAATTCATGGTTTTAGCGTTTAGCTCGCCACCACAGGAGTCCTGTGGCGACTATGTCGTATGTAAACTGAGTTCTTCCCTATTCGCGCTTTTCGAAAGACATTTCAATCCACCAGAGGGCCTCTCCCTCTCATTGGTCGGTTTAACTGCGTGCCGTTTGTACAGCATCATTATTGCACTTATTTACATTGTTATCTTAACAAGGTCTCAATTATTAACCAGCAAGTAGTATCGTCAAAGGGTTATAACAAAGCTTTTTTAGTTTCACAATGAATTATCTATAAACAGCACGCAATTATATTTAAACAAGAGAATGCCGATTAATACAGATTCTGTTTGGCACAAGGGGGGTGAGGAGTTGAGTCGGTTAGAACTATATATATATATATATATATATATATATATATATATTATATATATATATATATATATATATATATATATATATATATATATATATATATATATATATATATATATATATATATATATATATATATATATATATATATATATATATATATATATATATATATATATATATATATATATATATATATATATATATATATATATATATATATATATATATATATATATATATATATATATATATATATATATATATATATATATATATATATATATATATATATATATATATATATATATATATATATATATATATATATATATATATATATATATATATATATATATATATATATATATATATATATATATATATATATATATATATATTATATATATATATATATATATATATATATATATATTATATATATATATTATATATATATATATATATATATATATATATATATATATATATATATATATATATATATATATATATATATATATATATATATATATATATATATATATATATATATATATATATATATATATATATATATATATATATATATATATATATATATATATATATATATATATATATATATTATATATATATATATATATATATATATATATATATATATATATATATATATATATATATATATATATATATATATATATATATATATATATATATATATATATATATATATATATATATATATATATATATATATATATATATATATATATATATATATATATATATATATATATATATATATATATATATATATATATATATATATATATATATATATATATATATATATATATATATATATATATATATATATATATATATATATATATATATATATATATATATATATATATATATATATATATATATATTTTTTTTTTTTTTTTTTTTTTATTTCTCCTCTGGTGGGCAAAGGCCAGAGGCCTACCATTGTTCCACCAGAGTTGGGAGGAAAGTCGGAAACATGGTCAAATTAAAGGCCGACATGACCTGATACACGGCGTTTAAAGGTGCTTAAGTCATAGGAAGTTGGGAAAATAGATGAAGGAAGTGTGTTCCAGACTTTACCAGTAGAGTAAATGTAAGATTGAGCATAGAGGTTAAGTCTGGGGTCGGAGAGTTGGACAGAGAAAGGATGAGAATGTGTAGAAAGACGAGTCGCACGAGCCCTTCTTAATGGAGGAGGTATGCGACGAGAGAGTTCAGAAGAGCAGTGTCCATTGTAATAGCGATAGTAGAGAGAGAGTGACGCAACATTTCGACGGGCAGAAAGAGATTGGAGAGAATTAGTGAGAGCAGGAGAAGTTGATAAGGCGAAAAGCTCTAGACTCCACCTTTTCCAGGAGAGCTGTATGTGTGGAACCACCCCAGATGTGTGACGCATACTCCATACAGGGGCGAACAACACCCCTATACAGAGCAAGCAACTGGGGTGGTGTGAAGAAATGCTGAAGGCGCCTCAGAACACCCAACCTCTTAGAAGCTTGTTTAGAAAGAGAGTAATGTGATCTTTCCAAGAAAGATCACGAGAAAAAGAAACACCTAGAATATTAAGGAGAGATGAAGGTTTGAGTTGCGTGTTTTCGAAGAAGATATCGTAGTTGTGTGGAAGATTGTGTCGAGTAGAGAGATGGAGGAATTGAGTTTTTGAGGCATTGAAAACGACCATGTTTTCTTTGCCCCAATTTGGAAATGAGAGATAGATCAGAGGTTAGTTGCTCCAAGGCCACCCTCCTTGCCTCTATTAACTGTTGCTGGAGGGGCGTCTTTCAAAATGAAAAGAGTAATGAAGGGTGGAGTCATCAGCATAGGAGTGGATAGGAGATGAAGTAATAGAGAGAAGGTCATTAATGAAAAACAGAAAAAGTGTTGGGATAGGACAGAACCTTGAGGAACACCACTATTAATAGATTTATAGGATGAACGGTGGCCGTCTACAACAGCTGCTATAGAACGACCGGAAAGGAAATCAGAGAGAAAGGTCACAGAGAGAAGGATAGATTCCGAAAGAGGGAAGTTTGGAAATCAAAGCTTTGTGCCAGACTCTATCTATCGAAGCTTTCGATATGTCCAGCGCTACAGCAAAAGATTCACCGAAATGCCGAAGAGCGGAGGACCAAGAGTCAGAGAGAAGGGAAAGAAGATCACCAGTAGAGCGTTTCTTTCGAAAGCCATACTGGCGATCTGAGATAAGATTAGAAGAATTGAGATGTTTCCAAATCTTCCTGTTAAGGATAGATTCGAAAACTTTAGAAAGAACGGAGGTTAAAGAAATAGGACGATAGTTAGAGGGTTGAGAGGGGTCCCCCTTCTTCGGCACAGGTTGAATGAGCGCACGTTTCCAGCAAGAAGGGAAGGTTGAAGTAGAAAGACATAGACGAAATAGTTTACCAAGGCAGGGTGCAAGCTCGGAAGCACAAGTTTTGAGAACCACAGGAGGGATACCATCAGGACCGTACGCCTTCTTAGTGTTAAGCTCAGAGAGAGCAGAAATGACATCTTTAGAAGAAATTACAATTTTAGGCATAAATGAGTTAGAGGGGGTTGAAGGAGTAGGAACAGCTCCGGAATCGTCTAAGGTTGAATTAGAGGCAAAAGTTTGAGCAAAGAGTTCAGCTTTAGAGGAAGGCAAACGGCAGTTGTACCGTTATTATATATATATATATATATATATATATATATATATATATATATATATATATATATATATATATATATATATATATATATATATATATATATATATATATATATATATATATATATATATATATATATATATATATATATATATATATATATATATATATATATATATATATATATATATATATATATATATATATATATATATATATATATTATATATATATATATATATATATAATATATAAATTATATAATGTAAGTATAATTTAAGTAATGTGTTTTATAATAAAAATAAAGTGATAATTAGGGAATAAGAATTTTTAAATAAATATTGAAGCACGAATAAAATTAGTGTTAATAATATATATATATATATATAATATATATATATATATATATATATATATATATATATATTATATATATATATATATATATATATATATATATATATATATATATATATATATATATATATATATATATATATATATATATATATATATATATATATATATATATATATATATATATATATATATATATATATATATATATATATATATATATATATATATATATATATATATATAATATATATATATATATATATATATATATATATATATTATATATATATATATATATATATATATATATATATATATATATATATATATATATATATATATATATATATATATATATATATATATATATATATATATATAATATATATAAATATTTATATATATATATATATATATATATATATATATATATATATATATATATATATATATATATATATATATATATATATATATATATATATATATATATATATATATATATATATTATATATATATATGTATATATTTATATATACTTCCTTCAGTATACCTATTGATATTTTCTTTAAAGGTCAATTATTTCTTCACTTTATCAAGTTTCATACACATTGATTGCAGTTATTGGCCCACTATTTTGCATTCTTATTGCCGTTATTGTTTCTTCATAACAGGTAATTATTAACTTGATGATATTTGCAGTATATATATATATATATATATATATATATATATATATATATATATATATATATATATATATATATATATATATATATATATATATATATATATATATATATATATATATATATATATATATATATATATATATATATATATATATATATATATATATATATATATATATATATATATATATATATATATATATATATATATATATATATATATATATATATATATATATATATATATATATATATATATATATATATATATATATATATATATATATATATATATATATATATATATATATATATATATATATATATATATATATATATGTGAGTTTTTTTTTAATAAAGTTCGCATGTCTCGGGCATTGCTCTATTCCAGGAGAGAAACTTTTCTAGGTAGTATATACCTAGGATCCCCAAGTGGGATCGAATCAGCGCCCTCAAGCACGTGCGTATATCATATATATATATATATATATATATATATATATATATATATATATATATATATATATATATATATATATATATATATATATATATATATATATATATATATATATATATATATATATATATATATATATATATATATATATATATATATATATATATATATATATATATATATATATATATATATATATATATATATATATATATATATATATATATATATATATATATATATATATATATATATATATATATATATATATATATATATATATATATATATATATATATATATATATATATATATAATATATATATATATATATATATATATATATATATATATATATATATATATATATATATATATATATATATATATATATAGCACGTTTTTATTCTGAAAAAGATCATTTTAGTTCTCTGACCTTAACACAAGTAATTCTATTGTACAACTGTCGTTCTCATAACTTGCTCTTCTGTTTTGCATTTTATCTTGTAAACAATTTTTTCTCGGTCTCTCTTTCTTCTTAGACCTTTCTCTTTTTTTTTTTTTTTTTTTTTTTTTTTTTTTTTGCTTTGTATTAAATCTTTTTTTTTATACATTTTCTGTCACGAAGATGGTGACCCTTTTAACTTTTTAACTATCATCCTATTTATTTAACTTTCTTTCTTTTTCCAGTTTTCTAATATATCCTGAACTGGAAGATTTGGAAACATCTTAATTCTTTTAATAGTATCTCTAATCACTGGTATGACATCCTAAGGAAAGTACTACTGGAGCGACGTTTCATTTCTTTTACTCTTGGTCCTAAGCTAATCGACAATTTGGTGAAAATTTAGATGTGGCGCTAGAAATATCGGAAGCCTTCAATACAGTTTGGCACAAAGCATTAATTTTTAAAATTTTCTCCTTTCTGTATTTACCCTTCTATCCGTGAGCTTATCACTGATTTTCTTTACGGTCGTTCTTATAAAAGCTTTTGTTGTTGGCCGCGGTACATTCTTTAAATCTATTAAAAGTGGTGTTTCTCAGGAATCTATCCTATCCTCAACTCTTTTTCTACTTTTTATTGATGACCTTCTTTCTATTACCTCATCACCTAACCACTCCAATATAATATAGACAACTCTACTCTTCATTACTCATTTGAGTCGAAAATATGTTCCAAACAGCAACAGCTAATTAATGTTAATTAATTTCAAAATAGAAAAGAGAAAACATATTTGCTTTCAATGCCTCAGATGATCACTTCTTCCATCTTCCTACTCGACATAACCTCCCTTACAACTATGACGTTTTCTTTGAAAGCAAGCAACTCAAAACCTTCATCTGTCCTTAATATTCTAGGTATGTTTCTTTTTCCTGCGGTATTTCATGGAAAGTTCACATTACCTCTCTTTCCGAATAAACTTCAAAGAGATTGTGAACCCTTCAAAATTTTTCTCTTGCTAAAATTTTATAGGTCAGTTGTTCGTCCCTGTATAAAGTACGACTCACACATCTGACGTGATTCCACTCACTCATCTTTTCTAGAAAAGGAGTAGACTACAGCTTTTTGTCTTTTCAACTGTTCTTCACTCACTAACTCTCTCCTATTTCTTTCAATCTAGTCGATTTGCTGTCACTTTCTCTAAACTATCGCTATTACAATGGGCAATTCTCCTTTGAACTCTCCAATCGTATTCTTCCTTTACTGAGAATGGCTCATGCGATATGATTTTCTACAGTTTCATTCTTTCACTATCCATCTCTCTAACTCCAAACTTAATTACATTTAGAAACAAAATATCTAAGTGCAACAAAAAAGAATTGATTGTCAATGTGAGCGAGAGAGTTGATAATGCGACATGACCTCACTTATCCCTTTAAAAAGAGTTTTACGATTGGAAATTTTCATAAATATGTTACGAGTGTTAAGCATTTGGACAAGATTTCCCAATAAGAAGCAAAGAACTACAGGGATGTGAAGTAGTTCAGAAAGTGACTCAAAAGAGCCAGGCTCTAAAAAGGTGCTTACTAGGAAGAAATATTTTATCCTTTCAAAAAATACTTCGTAATAAAGAAAATACTAAGAAAATTAGGTACAGAAAAATATTTGTATTGTTTGTCCTCAAACAAAATTGAGTTTTGTGAAAGTTAATATAAAAATAGGGATTTACTGATATTAATTTTAATGCAGTGAAAATTATAAATGCGAAACTCGGCTAATCGGCTTTGCAGCGAAATTTCTTTTTAATCGAATGAACAGAAATTTGTTTTAATTTTTTTTATTTATGACCAAATTTGCAACATATTTTTTTAGAATTGATATAAAAAAATTGATCTGAAAAGAATTTAAGTCTGTCTTTAATTTGAGCAAAAATTTTGTGAGTTATATTCACAAATTTATTTATTTACTTTTTTTATTGAAGTTCCAATAAAAATAAATGTTCACCAAATACCGCATTTTTTAATTTTATTTGGTATAATGAGGATGAAAATAAAGATAATTATTTCAGATTTAAATATATTTATGAAAATGAATACAAGTTCAGATTCATTAAGTTTTATATATTTTAATTTAATTTAATTAATAAAATTCATAATTTTATAAAATTTCAAAAAAGATCATAAAGATTCCATAAAAATTTTCACGATACTTTTTCACATTCCAAGTTGAAAGTAATAGACGTTGAAAGTAATAGAAGTTTAAAATAATAGATGTTGAAATTAATAGAATTTGAAAGTAATAGAAGTTGAAAGTAATAAATGTTGAAAGTCATAGAAGTTGAAAGTAACAGTTGTTGAAAGTAATAGATATTGAAAGTAATAGATGTTTAAGTAATAGAAGTTGAAAGTAATAGAAGTTAAAAGTAATAGATGTTGAAAGTCATAGAAGTTGAAAGTAACAGTTGTTATAAGTAATTGATGTTGAAAGTCATAGATTTGAAAGTAATAGAAGTTGAAAGTAGTAGATATTGAATGTCATAGAAGGTGAAAGCAACAGTGCTGAAAGTAATAGATGTTGAAAGTAACAGTTGTTGAAAGTAATAGAAGTTGAGGGTAATAGTTGTTGAAAGTAATAGAAGTTGATAGTAATAGAAGTTGAAAGTAATAGAAGTTGAAAGTAATAGATATTTAAAGTAATAGAAGTTGAAAGTAATAAATGTTGAAAGTCATAAAAGTTGAAAATAACAGTTGTTTAAAGTAATAGAACTTGAAAGTAATAGAAGTTTAAAGTAATGGAAGTTGAAAGTAATAGAAGTTGAAATTAATAGATGTTGAAATTAATAGAATTTGAAAGTAATAGAGGTTGAAAGTAATAAAAGTAATGTTTGAAAGTCATTGAAGTTGAAAGTAACAATTGTTGAAAGTAATAGATGTTGAAAGTAATAGATATTTAAAGTAATAGAAGTTGAAAGTAATAGAAGTTAAAAGTAATAGATGTTGAAAGTAATAGAAGTTGAAAGTAATAGAAGTTAAAAGCAATAGATGTTGAAAGTCATAGAAGTTGAAAGTATTAGAAGTTAAAAGCAATAAATGTTGAAAGTCATAGAAGTTGAAAGTAACAAGTTGAAAGTAATAGATGTTGAAAGTAATAGAAGTTGAAAGTAATAGAAGTTGAAAGTAATAGATGTTGAAAGTCATAGAAGTTGAAAGTAACAGTTGCTGAAAGTGATAGATGTTGAAAGAAATAGATGTTGAAAATAATAGAAGTTGAAAGTAATAGAAGTTGAAAGTAATAGTTGTTGAAAGTAATAGAAGTTGATAGTAATAGAAGTTGAAAGTAATAGAAGTTGAAAGCAATAAATGTTGAAAGTCATAGAAGTTGAAAGCAATAAATGTTGAAAGTCATAGAAGTTGAAAGTAATAGAAGTTGAAAGCAATAAATGTTGAAAGTCATAGAAGTTAAAAGTAACAATTGTTGAAAGTAATAGATGTTGAAAGTAATAGATGTTATTATTATTACCAAAATTAATAGAAGTTGAAAGTAATAGATGTTAAAAGTAATAGATGTTGAAAGTAATAGAAGTTGAATGTAATAAAAGTTTAAATTAATAAATGTTGAAAGTAGTAGAAGTGGAAAGTAATAGATTTTGAAAGTAATATATGTTGAAAGTAATAGAAGTTGACAGGAATAGAAGTTGAAAGTAATAGAAGGTGAAAGTAATAGAAGTTGAAAGAAATAGAAGTTAAAATGATTTATTCAAAATCATTAAAAAAAAATAAAAAAATTCAAGACCAGCATAATTGAAGTTACAAGGAACGGAACTTTACCAAATTGTGGTATTATTTTGAGCATCTGTCGATGGGGTTAAGAGAAGTAGGACGATTGAAGAGAAAAATGTTTGATTCCAGATTTTATTCATAAATTTTCTTGTATGTTTTGATTGGTAAGAATTATAAACGAATTTAGATTGCAATTATACGGAGTGTTGCTACCGTTGCTGAAATTAAATACATACATACATACATACATACTATATATATATATATATATATATATATATATATATATATATATATATATATATATATATATATATATATATATATATATATATATATATATATATATATATATATATATATATATATATTATTTAATTTAAAAGGAAATCAGAAAAGTCATGAAACATCTCCAAAATTTATATGTCCTTACGTGCGCAAATTTTATTGGTCTGAAGAAGAGATCTCTCTATTTGAAAAGGAGAAGGAAGACAAGCCTCTCTCTTACAATTGAAATGTAGGTGAAAATCACTTTGAACAGGAACTTGTGAACCTCCAAAATTCTAAAGACTGTTAATTAAATAGGATATATTTTATTATTATTATTATTATTATTATTATTATTATTATTATTATTATTATTATTATTATTATTATTATTATTATTATTATTATTATTATTATTATTATTATTATTATTATAACTATCATTTTTAAATGTTTGCAATCATTATGTATAATTATTTTTTAATTATTATAATCACTATTACGTAGTAAAAATGTGTGAAAAGAGTGTGAAAATAATAATGTTATTTTATAACATTTTTATATTAAATATCCAATATGTGTTTAGAAGTTTAGAAAATGTAATAGTAATATACTATTGCATAATATTTATATCAAATAGCACTAACATGTCTAATATCACAAAGTTTGGACTAAAAAATATAAATGTTATTCCTCTTATAAGAAATTTTCTTTTTTTGTTTAATTTAAATTCAATATTACTGTTCTCAACTTTTAACCACGAATGAATAAAAAATTTGCGTCAAAATTTTTCATAGACTAAAAATTAAACATATATATATATATATATATATATATATATATATATATATATATATATATATATATATATATATATATATATATATATATATATATATATATATATATATATATATATATATTATATATATATATATTTAAAAAATTTTGTCTCCTAAGATGGGCAAAGGTTGGAGGCCTACAAATATCCATTAGAGTTGGGGAACACTCGGAATTTGGTCGCCAATGGCCGACGTGACCCAATACACGGCGCTTAAAAGTGTGCAAATCGAAGGAAGTTGGGAACACAGATAAAGGGAGTGTGTTCCAGACTTTACCATTAGAGTACATGTAAGATTGAGAATAGCGGCTAAGTCTGTGGTCAGAGAGTTGGACAGAAAAAGGATGAAAATGTGTAGAAAGTCGCATTGCTCTAGCCCTTCTCAGTGGAGGAGGTACGCGACGTGATAGTTCAGAAGAGCAATGTCCGTTGCAATAGCGATAGTAGAGAGAGTGAGACGCAACAATTCATAGGGAAGAAAGAGATTGGAGAGAGTTAGTAACACCAAAAGAGTTTATAAGGCGAAAAGTCCAAGACTCCACCTTTTCGAGAGAGTTGTATGTGTGGAAATACCCCCAGATGTGTTAGGCGTACTCTATACAGGGGCGAACAACACCCCTATACAGAGCAACCAACTGGGGTGGTGTGAAGAAATACTCAAGGTGCCTCAGGACACACAACCTCTTAGAAGCTTGTTTAGAAAGAGAGGTAATGTGATCTTTCCAAGAAAGATCAAGAGAAAAGAAACACCGAGAATATAGAGGACAGATGACGGTTTGAGTTGAGCGTTTTCGAAGAAAATGTCATAGTTTTGTGGAAGATAGTGTCGAGTGGAAAGATAGAGGAATTGAGTTTTAGAGGCATTGAAAACGACCATGCTTCTCTGCCCCAATTTGAAATACGAGAAAGATCAGAGGTCAGTTGCTCCAAGGCTATCCTTCTTGAATCTATCAAGTGCTGCTTGGAGGGACGTCTTTCAAATTGATAGGAGTAATAATGTAGGGTGGAGTCATCGGCATAGGAATGTATAGGAGACGAAGTAATAGAAAGAAGGTCATTAATGAAAATTAGAAAAAGAGTTGGGGATAGGAAGATCCTTGAGAAACACCACTATTCATAGATTTATAAGAAGAACGGTGGCCGTCTACAATAGCTGCTATAGAACGACCTGAAAGGATATTAGAGAGAAGGTCACAGAGAGAAGACTAGATTCCAAAAGAGGGAAGTTTAGAAGTCAAAGCTTTTTGCCAAATTCTATCGAAGGCTTTCGATATGTCTAGCGCAACAGCGCAAGACTCACCGAAACCCCGAAGAGCGGAGGATCTAGAGTCTGGAAGCAGTGAAAGAAGATCACCAGTAGAACGTTCTTAACGAAATCAATACTGGCGATCAGAGATTAGAAGAATTGAGATGTTTCCAAATCTTCTTGTTAATGATAGATTTGAAAACTTTAGAGAGAACGGAGGTTAAAGAAATTGGACGATGATTAGTGGGTTGAGAGGGGTCCCCCTTCTTCGGTACTGGGAAGGGAAGGTCGAAGTAGAAATTCAAAGAGAAAATAGTTTACCAAGGCAGGGTGCAAGCTCAGAAGTACAAGTTTTGAGAACCGCAGGAGGAATACCATCAATGTTAAGCTCAGAGAGAGCAGAAATTACATCTTCAGAAGAAATTTCAATGTTAGACATAAATGAGTTAGAGGGGGTGGAAGGAGGAATAAAGCTCCGGAATCGACTAAGGTAGAATTAGAGGAAAAGGTTTGAGCGAATAGTTGAGCTTAAAGGAACGTAAAATGGAAGTTGTGCCATCAGACGAAACTGGAGGAGGGAAAGAGGATAAAGCAAAGTTAAGAGTTAACATTTTTTGCAAAACACCAGAAAGAGCGCAAATTGGAATCAGAAAGATTATTTCTTTTTCGGAGGAAAAAAGAGTTCTTGTTATCTCGAAGAATAGATATTGCATGATTCCGGGATGAAATATAAGTTAAATGAATTTCAGGATTTTGAAGACGACGGTATTCTCTGAAGGCAGGATCCCTACGGCGGATTGGGCGAGAACATGTAGAATTAAAACAAAAGTTTGTTAGGTTTAGTAGAAGGGAAAGAATATGGAATGTACGCCTCCATGCCAGAGAGAATCACCTCGGTTATGCGCTCAGTACACTCCGAGGGACCCCTCCTACGAAAGCAATAGCATTCCACGGGAAATCAGAGAAGGACAACCGTAAGTCTGGCCAGTTAGCAGCACCGAAGTGCCACAAACGTCTCCTCGCCGAAGGCGGGGGCCATTCTTGCGGAAGACTTGAAGAGACAACAAGATACGGAGGTAAGAAGGTGATCGGATGAACCCAGAGGAGGAAAGAGTTAAACAGTATAAGGAGAAGGATAAGGAGGAAGGAAAAGATCAAGTATGTTGGGTTTGGTTTAGGGATATGGGTAGGGAGTTGCACCAACTGCTCAAGGTTGTTCTGGATAGAAAAGTTGCAGGCGAGTTCACTGGCAGGCTGGATCATGAAAACTAGATGAAAACCATTGGCGGTGGTGAATACTGAAATCAAATCACCTAAAATGATGATTTCGGAGAAATGAGAAGAAGACAGAAAGTGCTCTATTTTGGAGTTTAAATAGTCGAAGAATTATGGATAGTCAGTCGAATTATTAGATAAATAAACAGAACAAATAAACAAATAAATTTAGTAGTGAATTGCAATATAGCTTAAGCCATAAAAAAGAGAATTTAGGAGACTCCAAATTAGAGACACGAGAGCAAATAACATCGTTGCGCACATATGTGCAGCAACCGCCATTAGCTGAAAATTGATGATGGAGACAGTAGGAGGTAACAGAATAAGGTTTGCTGTCAACACACTCAAGCACCTGAGTTTCGGTAGAAGCAAGAGATAAGGTTTAGAAGAAGAGAGATGGTGTTGACAAAGGGGAAATTAGGAAAAAGACCGCGAATGTTGCAGAAATTAATGAAAAAGAGGCCGTGCACCGGAGCAAGCCGGATGCCGGGTCATGGCGGCACCATCCCCATCATCAGAGGCCCCAAACTCCCAAGTGATGATGGGGTGAGGGGTGGAGGTTGAGGGGCATTCTTTGGATGCCGCTCCTTGAAGAATTTCCGAGGCAGCTTTCGCAATTTCGCCATTTTGTTTTTTGTTTTGTTTTATAAAGGTAACGTAAGAGTAAGCGCTTGTAAATTTGAGGGAGCATGTGAAGAAATGGGAGTGAGAGGTAGTAGGAGCATAGACAATTCAGATATGAAGCGAAGGTACACTAGAGACCCACTGAGGAGGTGAAACGCGAAAAGGAACGAACCAAAGGGCAACGGAGTGAAACGGAATGGTCTAGCCCATTCTATCACTACGCGGGTTATGTCCAATGGGGGTGTACTTGCATCGTTTCGGACGGCACTACGTCCTCCCCCTATCATAACTTAATACATGTTGAAAAGGGTTTTGGCCATGAGATGTGGGGATCTGTAATATATATATATATATATATATATATATATATATATATATATATATATATATATATATATATATATATATATATATATATATATATATATATATATATATATATATATATATATATATATATATATATATATATATATATATATATATATATATATATATATATATATATATATATATATATATATATATATATATATATATATATATATATATATATATATATATATATATATATATATATATATATATATATATATATATATATATATATATATATATATATATATATATATATATATTAGGCATGCTCGAAGTTGCTTTCTTCTTAAGCATTTTTGTGAATCTTTTGCTGTTGAGCTATGCATATGAAAAGCTTTATAGAATTCCTGGCTCAAAACTTTGTATTCTAAACTTTCTTCTTTCCTTACAATTCCTTCTCTTTGAGGCCTGTGGCCTTTTGTCTGTTTTCTTTTCCGGTCGTTCAATAGCAGCTGATGTTGAAGGACATCGTTCATCATCTAAATCTATAATTAATGATGTTTCTGATGGTTCTGTTCTATACACAACCCTTTTCTTACCTTTAATTATATGACCTTCGCTTTATCAGTTCATCATCTTTCAACTCTTATGCCGACGACTCCAAATTTTATTACTACTTTCACTCTCAAAGACTTACTACTGAATATTTAAGTATTTAGGAAGGATTTTCGATAATAATAATAATAGTAATAATAATAATAATAATAATAATAATAATAATAATAATAATAATAATAATAATAATAATAATAATAATAATAATAATAATAATAATAATAATAATTAATAATAATTAATTATTTGTATTTGTCATTATTGTTATTATTATTATTATCATCATCATCCTCACCATCATCATCATCATCATCATCATCGTCATCATTAACATTATCATCATCTTTATTATTATCATCAATAATATTATCATCATCATCATCATCATTATCATTTTATTATTATTATTATTATTGTTATTATAATTATTATTATTATTATTATTAGTATTATTATTATTATTATTATTATTATTATTATTATGCCCCCTCCTTGAAAGGGCTCTGCCCGTGAGAGGAGCTAACACTTTAAAGAAATTATGATTATCTATATCTTGTTAATATTAAACTTGGACTAGGTTCATTTTGGCCGGTACACTATTAGGTAGCTTCACATATATATATATATATATATATATATATATATATATATATATATATATATATATATATATATATATATATATATATATATATATATATATATATATATATATATATATATATATATATATATCCCTAAATAAAAGTAAATAAATTATTATATATTTTCAATTTAAATGCCGAAAGTATTTCATTAAATTTTTTTTTTTATTAAATTTTATTAATAATATTAATAATATATATATATATATATATATATATATATATATATATATATATATATATATATATATATATATATATATATATATATATATATATATATATATATATATATATATATATATCCTCCACCTCCACTTTCGCATACACTTCTGCCTCCGTCTCCACCTCCACCTCCACCTCCACCTCCACCTCCACTCCACCTCACATCTCTACCTCCACCTCCACCTCCACCTCCACCTCCACCTCCACCTCCACCTTCACCTCCTCATCTACCTCAGCCTTCATTTCTGCCTCGGTCTCCACCTCCAACTCCACCTCTTACCTCCAACTCCACATCCACCTCAGAATTCACTTCTGCCTCCGTATCAACATTCACATCCACCTCCACCTCCAACAAGAGCATCTGTGTATCCCTTTGGGATACGCACATGAGCTTGTTATTATTATTATTATTATTATTATTATTATTATTATTATTATTATTATTATTATTATTATTATTATTATTATTATTATTATATTATTATATTATTATTATATATATTATTATTATTATTATTATTATTATTATTATTATTATTATTATTATTATTATTATTATTATTATTATTATTATTATTATTATTATTATTATTACTTTTAATATTATTGAAACCTAAAAGTATGAAAGTAGTCATCTTTTATTTTCTGCAGAGAATATTTATTATAATATATTTTTTTTGCTCTTTCATACACTGTAAACCTACATATTTTTTATTCAATGCATCTTAATTTATTTATAATAACTATTCGAAAACTACTATTACTATGTTTTAATTTTTTGTAAGTTTTTACCTTTTGACTAGTTTGTCTTTATGAAATATTATGTGAAACTGCTCTTGTCTCTTAACAGAGCCTGACAGTGAACACAAGTGTGTACATTAATTCACAAAATCTTCAACAACTGTCAATTGTGGAGTTTCGGCTAATCCATCGTATGTCATCCGATGATAAAGGATGAAAAATTTAGTTTTAATCTCACAAATATGAACGCTGTGGCCTTAAATAGATAGACTTACGCCAGTTAAATTCGTGCATGCGTATGCGTGTGTGTGAGAAGTTCAGATGAGATAGATAGGCAACCTTCAAAACGGACTACAGAAGGGTGGTGAAAAAGTTTTGCCAATGGAAACCTGAGTGAAGAAGACCAATAGTAAAACGAAGGAGGAGGTGGAAAGAAGAGGTGGAGGCGGTGATTGGAAAGAGTGCCTTCAATGGTCTGAATGTGCTGAGAAGGAGCAACTCTTTAGCCGCTTCAAGAAATTGGAGAATGATGTTCAACAGTATAGCAAACAAATGGTGCCTTCAAGGGAGCTTTAAGATAACATATATGGCATAATATTAACTTTTTAATTACAGTTCCATATACCTAAAAGCTATTTCAAATAGTCAAACAGATTCTATTTAAAAATTTTGTCAAAGAATTGCAAATATACGAATGAAAAAAGCACAACATTCCCAGTAGTAACAGGGGCATATCAAAGATCAAATCATTGAAATGAAAAAGTCTTAAAGCATTCAAAGATTTATTAAATTAACTCACAATTTACCTTAATATATTAAGTATTGCCAACCTTGATTATTTTTTAGATAAATAATAGATTTATAAATAAAAGTCTGATACATATTTTGTTATTATAATAAATGCGTAATAATATAAGAAACCATGTTATTTGTTTTCATTAAAAAATATTTTTATATTTTCTTTGGGGGTTTAATTCAATCGCTCGTCAGGGTTTACTTTTTTTTTGTCTTAATCATAGTTGTAATAATTTTAATATTAATTTTAATAGTTTTAATTTTTTTAATATTACTTTTTGTTAATGTTAGTTTTTTTGTGTTTGCGAGTGTAAATGTCTTCGTGCTAGTTTGCGTGTGCGTGCGTGAGTGTCTCTCTCTCTTTGAATGTCCAACATGAGTGATTGTGGGGTTGGGCGTAGACGGGGGCTTCCTATTACCTTTGCCAACGTTCGTGGCCTTCGATCAAATCTCACGTCTGCTGAACACCACCTCACTATCTCTCGTCCTAACCTTTTGCTTCTGTCTGAGACCCAGCTGGACAGGGATTCTTTTCTAGCAATCTTAATGTCTCTAACTACAACTTTTTTCGCAATTTCCGACTAAATGATGGAGTATGTGCCTATATCAACAATAATAATCCTATGACACTTCTCGTAAACCTAGAATCTCCTAACTTCGATGTTTTATGGCTTAAAATCTGTCTTCCTACTGCTACAATTATCTTGTATTTCTGCTATTGCTCCCCTAATGGAACAGATTTTCCAGTTCTTTTTCAATATCTTACTACTTCTCACGAGACTGTTACTTCTTCTCATCCAAATGCTGAAGTCCTCTATTTAGGGCATTTCAACGTACACCACATTGAGTGGTTGGGTTCCTCTCATGCTAATACAGGTGGGATGGAGGCCAAATCATTCAGCATTCTTAACGATCTGGAACAGTTGATTAGGGATCCCACACACATTCCATATCGTCCAACCAATTCTTGAATACACTTAATTTATACTTCACCTCTAATCCTTCTAGTTATAAATATACCATTTTCCCTCCTATTGGTAACTCTGACCATAATCTTATAGCTCTTAGTTATAATATTTTCTTTCCAACAGCTCCACCATGCCCTAAACGTGCTCTCTGGCACTTTAATCGGGCTAATTGGGGGCAATGCGTCACTTCTTTGCTAACTACCATTGGAGTGAATCTTGCTTTATCTCGGAGGACGCTTCTGTCTCTGCTGAAAAGGTAGGGGCTGTGATCCTTGATGGGATGAGCAGATTCATTCCATCTTCAACTAAATCTTTTTCTCCTCAAAATCCATGGTTCGATGGCAACTGTTCTTCTTCCTTCGGGTGAGAGACAATGCTTATCGTGAATGGAAAAACTCTCCTCCTATCAATCTCGCCAATTTTCATTCAGCTCGGAATCGCTGCTGGGATGTTCTTCGACGGACTAAGCGTAATTTCATAAAAAGAAAGTGCGATAGTCTCCATGGCTCTACTACTGATAAAAATTTCTGGCCTCTTGTCAAAAATTTCTCTAACAACTTCTGTAAATCTGCCTTTCCTCCTCTTATTCGCTCTGATGGTTCTGTGGCTAATATTCCTTCTGAAAATGCTAATCTCTTCGGCCTCCTTTTCCAACCTAATTCCACCTTGTTCGATTCTGGCATCCCTCCTTCTACTTCTTCTCCTCTAAGGTGTCCCATATCCCTACCTATAATTACTCATGATCGGGTGCATGGGATCCTGAAATACATGAACATCAGGAAGGCTAGTTGCCCGGATGCCATTCCCTCTCGTAATCTGAGGGAGTGTGCTTCCGAGTTAACGCCTGTCCTTGTTCAACTCTACTCTCTATGCCTTAATACTAATACTTTTCCTCAATGCTGGAAGCGTGCATTTGTTCAGCCCATCCCGAAAAAGGGTAGCCGCTCTGACCCTTCTAACTATCGACCTATAGCTCTCACTTTTGTTCTGTCTAAAATTTTTGAAACTCTCCTCAACTCTCATTTCCTGAATCATTTGGAGTCTCATTCTCTTCTCTCAGATCACAAGTATGGCTTTCGACGCTCGAGATCAACTGGTGACATATTTTCCTATCTTACTGATCTATGGTCTTCTGAGCTTAGAGATTTCGGAGAGTCTTGTGTGGTGGCGCTTGACATATCCAAGGCTTTTGACCGGGTATGGCATGCGTCGCTACTCTCCAAGCTCCCTTCCTTTGGGTTTCCCCCTTCCCTTTGCTTACTCTTGTCTAGTTTTCTCTCAGATCGTTCCTCTCGGCAATTGTAGATGGAGGAACCTCTTCCTCTTTTTCTGTCAACTGTGGTGTTCCTCAGGGTTTTGATTTATCTCCAACCTTATTCTTACTTTTCATTAACGATCCTCTCAACTGCACTTCTAACTCTGTTCCCTCTTACGCTGACGACTCAACTCTACATTCTTCTACTTATTTCAAATCTGCTTCCTTTTTTGCTTCTAAAGTTGCTTCTCGTCTTAAACTTCTGATTCTATTAATGCCGATCTGGATGGGATTTCCCAATGGGGTCATAGCAACCTTGTGAAGTTCAACTCTTTAAAAACTCAACTTCTTCGCATCTCCCTCTCAAAAACCGCTCCCAACTTTTGTATCTCCTTCGACGGCTCTCCCGTCTCACATGTAAATAACATCAATATTCGTGGTCTAAACATAAATAATAAAATGTCTTGGAAACCTCATACCACAATGGTTTCTAAATCGGCCTCTAAGAAGCTGGAAGTTCTGTTCAGGTTGCGAGAATTTTTTTTCTTCTGAGCAGTTTTCCAAATATTTAACGGTCTTTTCCGCCCTTGTATGGAGTACTCTTCTCACATCTGGAGGGGGGGGGGTCCGGTTCCTCCTCTCTTCTGGATAGGGTTGAGTCTAAAGCTAAAAAATTAATAAACTGTCCCCTACTTTCAAACTCTCTTGACCCCCTATCTCTGAGACTGGAAGTTGTCGCAACATCTCTTTTCTATAGGTACTACAATGGCAGGTGCTCGAGGGAATTAACCTTTCGCATTCCTCCACCGTTGCGTCGTCCTCGTTGCACAAGGGATGCCCTGCTTTCGCACCAATTTTGTGTGAAAGTGGGAAACCCCAGGCTAGCTCGTTGTGGTGCCTCCTTCTTTCCAGCCACCTCTGCTCTGTGGAACTCTTTACCATCGTCTATTTTTCCTCCTGCATTTAATCTTCCACTCTTCAAGGCTTTCGTCTTGAAGGATGTGCATTAGGTGTGTTTGAGTGAGTTTTCTTCCTCTGTGTGTGCCCCCTCCATGAAAAGGGCTCTGCCCGTGAGTGGTGGCGTTTCTGTAAAAAAAAAAAAATATATATAATATATATATATATATATATATATATATATATATATATATATATATATATATATATATATATATATATATATATATATATATATTATTATATATATATATATAAGCCAGTAGAGGAATATAGTGCTTAACCCATTTATAAAATACGTGGAGAAGTAACTTGGCTTTATTTTTTAAAAGATGTTTGTTGCCAATTAAATTATTTGAACATGTTGTTATATTAATTTTATAGATATTAAGCTTTTATTTGAAGAACAAATATGAAGATATGTTGTATATATTGTTATATAAATATTTATATTATTTCTTATGACCCTATGTTACTTTCAGAAAATTAATATAGTAATGTGTGACAAGCTGTTAAAGCCCTGAAACTAGCATAGTTTAATGGAGGTTTATTTTCTTAAGGAATATTACGAACGAAATTGTGTAACTAATAAGTACCTTTATTTTGTCAAAGTTGGCATGCGCTTAGTTTAAAAATATCAAACATTTTATAATAGAACTAGAACAGTTTGGTAGTTTATTTACTAAGAACTGACTATATATATAATATATACATATTTAAATTAGTCTCCCCAATAATAAAAGAAAGTGTCATTTTTTGAGGAATAACTTTAAAATTAATTTTATTTTACATATATTTTTAAGTTCTTAACAGAATCTCTTGCATAAATAGAAGAACGACAACGAAACTCGAATCAAGGTTATCCCAGACGGAATTCAACACTCCAGAAGTCGGTGGGTGGAAGGTTTAACTCTTGTAAAAGGCCTTTAAGGTTGAACAATGCCATTTGGCAAAACACGCTCTAAAGAGGTCTGCAATGATCGGAAGATATTCCAAAATCCTTTCTCTCAAAATGATTGTAAGAGGTTCCTACAATATATGCTCAATTTTTTGGCATATACATAAAGTACTTGTAAAAGAGCTTCAAGGCTCAGTTCACTGGCCCATATTGTTATAAGCACATGTAAATTACTTCTTATTTTGGCAAGTTACATATGGTCAAATGTTTCATATAGAACAAATACGAACGTGTTCACGCTTCTCCTATTATATATATATATATATATATATATATATATATATATATATATATATATATATATATTATATATATATATATATATATATATATATATATATATATAGAGAGAGAGAGAGAGAGAGAGAGAGAGAGAGAGAGAGAGAGAGAGAGAGAGAGAGAGAGAGAGAGAGAGAGAGAGATGGAGAGAGAGAGATAGATAGATAGAGAGAGAAATAAAGAGAGCCGTTACCATTTGCTTAATGTCTTTAAACTTTTAATCATTAATAAACAGGCTTGTTTTAAAATCTCTTTGATTAACCTGCCACTGTTTTGCTTGAAGGTGTCTGAAGGGGACCCTTGGATTTCATTTTAATTAAAATTTTCATTCGATTCTCCTAAAAATTTCAGTATATATGGCTTTTTTCCCGACGAAAATAGTCGATTCCTAACGTTTTTACGAGAGATTTAATGTTTAGCAGTTATATGGGAATGTTTTTCAAAATTTAAATCTACGGTGAAGCCACATAAAAAAATATTTTTGGTCTGAAATTTGGAATATATGTTCCTTATTCTATTGGCTACAAAAATTTCTGATAGAATTTTGCTCCCAGAGTTACACAAAAAACAGTATTAGTCCAAGACTGACTCACTGTCGAAAGAAATTATTTTTTGAAAAAAAAAAAAATTCAAATTTTCGAGGAAAAATATTTTTAAAAAAAAAGTATAATTACTACGTAAATAAATTTTGGCATACTTATAGAAGAGTGTTGACGCTACAAATTCTTTTTATACTTTGTTCGATCAGATTTGTTTGTTCCGAGATATGATCTCTCAAAAAAGGTCCCTTTTTAGAAAATTTTCAAAAATTTCAAAAGTTTGAGAGGCTATACCTTCCTTCAAACAATTAGCATTTAATAATGCTCTAAATAAATGCTGTAGACTTATCTCTCCTCTAAACAATGTCCAAATTTAATCAAAATGCTCGCATAGGATTTTTTTAAAATAATTTTTTTCTCCGAAAGGGAAAAAAAATTTCAAAAAAAAATTCGACTGAATATATCTTTTTTTTTGGACGTGATATCAAAAATCGCTTGCGACTGATTAAAGAGATTGGGGCTAAGATTGTTCAGGCCAATTTTCATCTCACGTGGAAAAAATTTTTTTAGATCTAATTCGGATGAAATAATTACCGTTATAATAAAAACACTAGAGCTTTTTTCACCGGGAAAAAAGCTATATACACTGAAAATTGGCAAATCGATTTAAAAAAAGCTGTGAAATCCAAGTCCCCTACACTTTATTTAGATTATAAAAAAATAAAATTAAAAAGTGTAAGCCCTAAACTTTTAAATTATTTGAAAATTATAATAAATTATATATATATATATATATATATATATATATATATATTATATATATATATATATATATATAGAATAATATGTAGCTAACTCTGGAAAAATTACACGTGGCAAGCCGTAAAAAGTTTTTCCAAGAGTGAATAGCAAATTGTGTTTTAAAAATATTCTCCCAATTATATCAGGCATTTCTAGTCATTTACGTCAAACATAGAAAGAATATGTTTTATCCTTATAGAGAGAATGAGCCAATCATTTATTACGTTTTATTTCTAAGATTATGATAAAACAAAAAGTCTGTGCGAACTGTGTTGGCGCTACTTTTGAATGTTAACAGAGATTGAAACAAACAATGTGGAAAACGTATGATTTTAATTTTGAAACTTTGCTTATAATGTATATAATATTATATATATATAATATATATATATATATTATTATAAAATATAATATAATTTATATATAATAAAAAAATTTTAAAAAAAAAAAAAAGGGCCATTTTTTTTTTTTTTTTTTTTTAAACTTGCCATTTTAATCCAAATCGTAACCTTTTTCCCGATTTCTACAGCCAAAATATTCATTAATGATAAATATATCGTTTAAATACTCATTAAGCACTATGGTAATACTATATTATATATATATATATATAATATTATTATATATATATATATATATATATATATATATATATATATATATATATATATATATATATTATATTATATATATATATATATTATATATATATATATATATATATATATATATATATATATATATATATATATATATATATATATATAATATATATATATATAGTATATTATATATATATATATATATATATATATATATATATATATATTATATATATAATATATTTTATTAATAGGAGAAGCGTGAACACGTTCGTATTTGTTCTATATGAAACATTTGACCATATGTAACTTGCCAAAATAAGAAGTAATTTACATGTGCTTATAACAATATGGGCCAGTGAACTGAGCCTTGAAGCTCTTTTACAAGTACTTTATGTATATGCCAAAAAATTGAGCATATATTGTAGGAACCTCTTACAATCATTTTGAGAGAAAGGATTTTGGAATATCTTCCGATCATTGCAGACCTCTTTAGAGCGTGTTTTGCCAAATGGCATTGTTCAACCTTAAAGGCCTTTTACAAGAGTTAAACCTTCCACCCACCGACTTCTGGAGTGTTGAATTCCGTCTGGGATAACCTTGATTCGAGTTTCGTTGTCGTTCTTCTATTTATGCAAGAGATTCTGTTAAGAACTTAAAAATATATGTAAAATAAAATTAATTTTAAAGTTATTCCTCAAAAAATGACACTTTCTTTTATTATTGGGGAGACTAATTTAAATATGTATATATTATATATATAGTCAGTTCTTAGTAAATAAACTACCAAACTGTTCTAGTTCTATTATAAAATGTTTGATATTTTTAAACTAAGCGCATGCCAACTTTGACAAAATAAAGGTACTTATTAGTTACACAATTTCGTTCGTAATATTCCTTAAGAAAATAAACCTCCATTAAACTATGCTAGTTTCAGGGCTTTAACAGCTTGTCACACATTACTATATTAAGTTTCTGAAAGTAACATAGGGTCATAAGAAATAATATAAATATTTATATAACAATATATACAACATATCTTCATATTTGTTCTTCAAATAAAAGCTTAATATCTATAAAATTAATATAACAACATGTTCAAATAATTTAATTGGCAACAAACATCTTTTAAAAAATAAAGCCAAGTTACTTCTCCACGTATTTTATAAATGGGTTAAGCACTATATTCCTCTACTGGCTTATATATATATATATATATATAATATATATATATATAGATTATATATATATAATATATATAATATTATATATATATATATATATATATATTTTTTTTTACAGAACGCCACACTCACGGGCAGAGCCTTTTCATGGGGAGGGCACACACAGAGGAAGAAAACTCACTCAAACACACCTAATGCACATCCTTCAAGACGAAAGCCTTGAAGAGTGGAAGATTAAATGCAGGAGGAAAAATAGCGATTAAAAGTTTCCACAGAGCAAGGTGGCTGAAAGAGGAGGCACCAACGAGGTAGCCGGTTTCCTACATTCACACAAATTTGGTGCGAAAGCAGGGCATCCTTTGTGCAACGAGGCGACGCAACGGTGGTGGAATGCGAGAGGTCGTTCCCTCGAGCACCTGCCATTGTAGTACCTATAGAAAAGAGATGTTGCAACAACTTCCAGTCTCAGAGATAGGGGGTCAAGAGAGTTTGAAAGTAGGGGACAGTTTAT
>SEYY01009516.1:60000-62801 GCA_009176605.1 Armadillidium nasatum | reverse complement strand
TTAGCGATTTCCAGTTCGGCTTCAGAAAAGGCCGCTCAACCTCGGACGCACTCATCTGTCTGACGAAAAACTTTACAAAAAATTTAGAAAAATAAAGACTCCTCCGTCCTTCTGCTACTTGACTTCACCAAAGCGTTTGACACAATAGACCACGATATCTTATTAACAAAACTAAAAAGACTGGGTTTCGATGGCCTAAACTTGCAGTGGTTTGAAACCTACCTCAAAGGTAGACAACAATTCGTAAAGCTAGATGATATACTCTCTAACACGCAACAAATAAAAACGGCGTTCCACAGGGTTCCATACTTGCACCACTTCTGTTTTCAATATATACAAACGATTTAATAAACTCACACAACTCTTTCTCAGTATCGTTCGCAGATGATATATCTATATTGATCAATGACAAAAACCCTGAAACACTATCCAAAAAAGTTGAAACCTCTCTAACAAACATCATGAGATGGGTCGACGCAAATAAACTATCATTAAACATACAAAAACCTCTTACATTATAATAAGCAATAAAAACGTTGGAGATAATTTTAAAAGTCAAACTAAAAGATATTGAGATAACCCGGTCAAGTACCGCTAAAATCCTGGGAGTCATAGTAGATGACAAGCTGACATTTAAAGAACACATAAACACATTAGTAAATAAACTTGCAAAGTATATGTACATCCTCGTTAAATTAGCTAAATCCATTCCACTGAATGTTCTACGAAAAATATATTTTGCACACATTCACCCCAACATACTGTACTGCCTACCTATATATGGAACAACACCCAAATCTAACACACATCAAATTATAACAATGCAAAAAACGAATCATAAGGAATACTTAGTGGCAGCAGAGATTTTTATAGTCATACACCACCTTTATTCAAAAAACTCAACATATTGCAATTTGATCACCTTCTAAACCTCTCACTCCTAAAGGAAATACACAAGGTAATAAACAATAACACATGTGAATTCCTAATAACCAACCATCACAACAATCAAACTGAGAGAGGAATAATCTTAAGAAATAATACAAACCTGCAAACCCCTTTCTACAGGCTCACCAAAGCACGTCAAGCTGTCAGCTACGCCTCCACCATCCTATTCAATAATCTCCCTAATGACATAAAGATTGAAAGATCAATAAAATCATATGCCCGCAAAATTAAAAAAATATACATTAATTCTTATTGATCCTATTATTCATTTATATTTTATTATTATTATTATTATTATTATTATTATTATTATTATTATTATTATTATTATTATTATTATTATTATTATTATTAATTATTTTTATTATTATTATTATTATTATTATTATATTCATTATTATTATTAATATTATTCATTTTATTAATTATTTTTATGATTCTATTATATTATTATTATTATTATTATTGTTATTATTATTGTTATTATATATTATTATTATTATTATTATATTATTATTATTATTATATTATTATTTTTTATATTATTATTATTTTATTTTAGTATTATTGTTATATTATTATTATTATTATTATTATTATTGTTATTGTTATTATTATTATTATTATTATTACTATTGTTATTATATATTATAATGATTATTGTTTTACTATTATTGCTAGTACTATTATTATTTCTTCTATATTATTGTCATTACTATTATTATTGTATCATAATTGGTTATTACTATTATTATTGTTATTTAATTATTATTATTATTATTGTTATTTACTCACTATTAAATATTTTTTTTATTATTATTATTATTATTACTATTTATTATTATTATTATTATTATTATTATTATTTATTATTATTATATTATTATTATTATTATTTTTATTAATTTTTTTTTTTTTTTAAAAAATTATTTTTTTAAATTTTTTTTATAATATTTTATTAGTATTTTTATTATAATTAGTCACTATTAGTATTAATACTTTTGTTTTTATACTTATCAATAGTATTTTATTAGTTGGATTATTACCTTCAATAGTATTTTTATTAATCAATGTTATTAGTATAATTATTATATTAATATCACCCCCGTTAGTATATTATTCTTATCGATACTATTATTTTATTACTATTATTATCTTTAAAGTATATCATCATTGCTATTATTATTACTAGTATTCTCAATGTAAACATCATAAGTAACGTTCTTTGTTACTGTTACTTGCATGATTAACATTTACTTTTGTTACTCTAGAAGTAACCTATCATAACCTGTAATTATCAAATTAAGTATAATTATATATATTATAATATGTATTAAACTTTGGGGCTCAATGGAAACCGCAGTGCTTTCCCCAGCAGCCCTTTTCAGTGAAGTGGACAGTCACGATATTATTATTAAGATTATTATTGTATTTAGTAGAATAGGACCTACTATTAACCTTTCAACCTGTAAATGTACCATGTTCTGAATAAAGCCTTATGAATGAATGAATTATTATTATTATTATTATTATTATTATTATTATTATTATTATTATTATTATTATTATTATTATTATTATTATTATTATTATTATTATTATTATTATATTATTATTATTATTATATTATTATATATTATTATTATTATTATTATTATTATTATTATTATTATTATTATATTTCATTATTATTATTATTATTATTATTATTATTATTATTATTATTATTATTATTATTATTATTATTATTATTATATCATTATTATTATTGCAATAATTATTATTATTACGATTTAATATTATAATTATTAGTATAATTATCATAATAACTATCATTTTCATGCTAATATTTT
>SEYY01009516.1:32500-35000 GCA_009176605.1 Armadillidium nasatum | reverse complement strand
TCTAAATATTCTCTGGCAGAAGCTACCCAATTCTATTACTCCTTTTTTTCCGTTGCCTTTAAAAACAAACCCTTTTCAATTTACTCAAGACTCTAGATCAAAAGCTTCGTGCAATCTATTTTTAATACATAGATAATGTTTTCATTGTAAATTTTGTTATACTAATAAAAAAATATTAATATATATATAATATAATATATATATATTATATATATATATATATATATATATATATATATATATATATATATATATATATATATATATATATATATATATATATAATAAGTTCCTACGCAATTTTAAAAACCTCTTATGAAGAGCATTCGTGCCGCTTTAAAGGTAATAATATACTCTAAAAATATTAAAAAATATATATAACACTATATATATATATATATACATATATATATATATATATATATATATATATATATATATATATATATATATATATATATATATATATATATATATATATATATATATATATATATATATATATATATATATATATATATATATATATATATATATATATATATATAATATATATATATATATATATATAACAGTTTACCACCTCTCATGGGCTGAATTCTTTTAAAGGAGGGGGAGGAAATATAATGTAAAAATCCACCAAAGCCCAACGTAAATCTCTCAGGTGAGCACTGACAAAGGGTTTAAAGAGAGGAAGATTAAATGAAGCAGAAAAAAATAGATGATGACAAAGAGTTCCACAGAACAGAAGTGCCTGGAAAGGAGGCACTACAAAAGCAATATTATATATATATATATATATATATATATATATATATATAATATATATATATATATATATATATATATATATATATATATATAATATAATATATATATATATATATATATATATATATATATAGTATATATATATATATATATATATATATAAATATATATATATATATACTTATATATATATATTAATATATATACTATATATATATATATTATTTATATATATATTTATATTTATATACTCACAGTCTTCTCCACAAACGTGGAGTATTAACTACCACAATCCACTACTGTTACCAGCATTCATCCCCTCACCACTCTTTTCCATTCATTCCTGTCCTCCGTCAACCACATACCCTCCTCCCATCCAAGTCCCCTATCCCTCAATATCTCCTTGACCCCACTTACTCAGCCTAACCTAGGTCTCCTCCTACCTCTTGCACCTTCCACTTCCTATATAAACACCTTTTTAGATAAATCTCCCATCATTCATCCTACAAGCATGCCCCAAGCACCTCAGCATATTCTGTTCAGCTCTCTCAATCATACCTCTTCCCTAGGAACATTGCTCCTTTATTCTCACATTCTTGACTCTATCCCTTCTACTTACACCACATACCGCTCTCAGACCTTTCATTTCGAAAACCTCAACCTTTTTTCCTTTTTTCGTATTCAGCCACTACACCTCGCTCCCATACATAACAACAGGTACACAGCATCCTCAAACACTTTTATCTTCACTTCTCTTATCAACCTTTCTCTCTTCCAAATATAACTCAAGTCTCCCAACACCTTCTCCTCTTCTCTTATTTAATATTCTATTTTATCTCCCTCACAACCATCCCCCCCTACCCTCAAAATTCACACCCAGATATTTAAAAGAATTAACCCATTTCCATATATATATATATATAAATATATATATATATATATATATATATATATATATATATATATATATATATATATATATATATATATATATATATATATATATATATATTAACTCAGTTTGGCAAAGGTCAGAGGCCTACCAAATTTCCACTAGAGAAGAGAAGCAAATCGACATGTTCCGAAACACGGCTTCTGAAGATTTGTAAGGCAATGGAAATTGGGAAAATAGATGAAAGGAGTATGTTCCAGACTTTACCATTAGAGTACATGTTAGATTCAGCACAGCGGTTAATAAGTCTGGGGTCAGAGAATTGAACAGAGAAAGGAGTAAGACTGTGTAGAAAGACGTGTCTCATGAGCTTTTCTCAAAGGAGGAGGTATGCGACGAGAGAGTTTGGAAGAGCAGTTCGGCTGAGTTCCTTTTAAAGGAGGGGGCGGAAATATAATTGTAATAAGAAAACCCACCCAAATAAAACGTAAATTCTCTCAGGTGAGCACAGAAAAAGGGTTTAAAGAGAAGCAGATTAAATGAAGCCGAAAAAAAACAGATGATGAAAAAGAATTCTACAGAAAAGTGTTTGAAAAGAAGGAGGCACTACTACAAAAACCAATATATATATATATATATATATATATATATATATATATATATATATATATATATATATATATATATATATATATATATATAATATTATGTAAGACAAAGAAATATAGAAAAAGATGAAGGGACTGTGTTCCAGACTTTACCATTAAAGTACATGTAAGATTGAGGAAAGCGGTTAAGTCTGGGGTCAGAGAGTTGAACAGAGAGATAATGTACTGT
>SEYY01009516.1:20000-27500 GCA_009176605.1 Armadillidium nasatum | reverse complement strand
ATATATATATATATATATATATATATATATATATATATATATATATATATATATATATATATATATATATATATATATATATATATATTATATATATATATATATATATATATATATATATATATATATATATATATATATATATATATATATATATATATATATATATATATATATATATATATATATATATATATATATATATATATATATATATATATATATATATATATATATATATATATATATATATATATATATATATTTTTTTTTTTTTTTTTTTTTTTTTTTTTTTTTTTTTTTTTTTTTTTTTTTTTATATATATATTATATATATATATATATATAATATATTATATATATATATATATATATATATATATATATATATATATATATATATATATATATATATATATATATATATATATATATATATATATATATATATATATATATATATATATATATATATATATATATATATATATATATATATATATATATATATATATATATATATATATATATATATATATATATATATATATATATATATATATATATATATATATATATATATATATATATATATATATATATATATATATATATATATATATATATATATATATATATATAATATTTGGTAGGCATGTATATTTATTAGTGCTTTCTGATTATATTTTGATCATGCATATTTAACAAAGATATTCGTGATCAAAAAATTGTCCTCTCTACGAAAGATACATCACATAAAAGAAGTCTATTTCTTTACATAGAATTTCAATTATCGCATCTTTGTCTGCCTTTCCACTTTAATGAACAGAACTTCAAATTGACTACCACGAGGCATATTGAGCAATGTCCATCTGCCAATATTGAACACGCTTCATTTTGGAAAGAAATTTAGAAAGGATAGAGAAGAGGCAGAAGAAGATGGAAATGAAGTAAAGAAGAAGAAGAAGAAGAAGAAGAAGAAGAAGAAGAAGAAGAAGAAGAAGAAGAAGAAGAAGAAGAAGAAAGAAGAACAAGAGGAAAAAGAAAAAAGAAAAAAAAAAGAAAAAGAAAAAGGAAAAAAGGAAAAAAGAAAAAAAGAAGAAGAAGAAGAAGAAGAAGAAAGAAGAAGAAGAAGAAAAAGAAAAAGAATAGCAACATCAACAACTACAACAAGAAAAAAGCAAATGAGAACAAGAAGATGAAGAACCAGAAAAAAGAATAAAAATAAATAAAATAAATAAAAAGATTTTTAAGAATTAAAATAATAATAATAATAATAATAATAATAAAATAATAATAATATTGTGAGATTAAATAATTTCTTTTGTACTCATGTAAAATTTTCTCTTATTAATTATTATAATATATTATATATTTATATATTATATATAATGTAAATAATAAAAAAATATAAATAGAAAAAGGTGATGAAGATAAATTAAAAAAAAATATTAATATAATAATAATAACAATAATAATAATAATAATAATAATAATAAAAATAGTAATAAAGTAATAATAATAATAATAATAATAATAAAAATAATAATAATAATGATAATATAATAACAACGGCGAAATTTTTTTACATGAACGAAAAATAATTTATTTGAGCCCACATTATTATAATTGTTTTTATCTATTATTAATTATTATTATTATTATCATTATTATTATTATTGTTTTAATTATTATTATTATTTTAATTATGAGAATTATATTATTATTATTATTATTATTATTATTATTATTATTATTATTATTATTATTATTATTATTATATTATATATTATTATTATTTTCATTATTAAATGCAAAAAATATCTTTTCTCTCTGAAGTAAAGGGATGTCTGATAATGAGTATTTTGTATTAATTCTCTCATTAACGTGAATCAAATTTAGAAAATGTGTCCCAGAAAATTTTCAATTAATTTTATTTTCTTTAAGGTAAGTGATTCTTTATTTCTATTTGGCAAAAGGAATAAAAACAATTTGTTCTAATCAGACATACGCTTTATAATCTTTGTGGTCTTTAACAGTGTAAAAGAACGTAACCAAGAATATCAAGTTGTAAAATAACTTTACCAAATATTAAAAATAAGTGAATTAGGCCATATATATATATATATATATATATATATATATATATATATATATATATATATATATATGAATATATATATATATATATATATATATATATATATATATATATATATATATATATATATATATATATATATATATATATATATATATATATATATATATATATATATATATATATATATATATATATATATATATATATATATATATATATATATATATATATATATATATATATATATATATATATAATATTTGGTAGGCATGTATATTTATTAGTGCTTTCTGATTATATTTTGATCATGCATATTTAACAAAGATATTCGTGATCAAAAAATTGTCCTCTCTACGAAAGATACATCACATAAAAGAAGTCTATTTCTTTACATAGAATTTCAATTATCGCATCTTTGTCTGCCTTTCCACTTTAATGAACAGAACTTCAAATTGACTACCACGAGGCATATTGAGCAATGTCCATCTGCCAATATTGAACACGCTTCATTTTGGAAAGAAATTTAGAAAGGATAGAGAAGAGGCAGAAGAAGATGGAAATGAAGTAGAAGAAAGAGAAGAAGAAGAAGAAAGAAGAAGAAGAAGAAGAAGAAGAAGAAGAAGAAGAAGAAGAAGAAGAAGAAGAAGAAGAGGGAAAAAAAAGAAAAAGAAAATAAAAAGAAAGAAAAAGAAAAAGGAAAAAGAAAAGAAAAGAAGAAGAAGAAGAAGAAGAAGAAGAAGAAGAAGAAGAAGAAGAAGAAGAAGAAGAAGAAGAAGAAAAAGAAAAAGAATAGCAACATCAACAACTACAACAAGAAAAAAGCAAATGAGAACAAGAAGATGAAGAACCAGAAAAAAGAATAAAAATAAATAAAATAAATAAAAAGATGATGAAGAAGAACTTTAATATTAATAATAATAATAAAAATAATAATAATATTGTGAGATTAAATAATTTCTTTTGTACTCATGTAAAAATTTTCTCTTTATTATTATTTATAATATTATATATAATGTAAATAATAAAAGAAATATAAATAGAAAAAGGTGATGAAGATAAATTATTAAAATAATAATAATAATAATAATAATAATAATAACAATAATAATAATAATAATAATAAATATAATAATAAAAATAGTAATGAAAGTAATAATAATAATAATAATAATAATAATAATAACAATAATAATAATAATATAATAATAATAATAATAAATAATAATAATAATAAATTTTTTTACATGAACGAAAAATAATTTATTTGAGCCCACATTATTATAATTGTTATTATTATCATTATTAATATTATTATTATTATTATTATTATTATTATTATTATTTATTATTATTATTATTATTATTTTAATTATGAAATTATTATTATTATTATTATTATTATTATTATTATTATTATTATTATTATTATTATTATTATTATTATTATTATTATTATTATTATTATTATTATCATTATTATTATTATTATTATTTTCATTATTAAATGCAAAAAATATCTTTTCTCTCTGAAGTAAAGGGATGTCTGATAATGAGTATTTTGTATTAATTCTCTCATTAACGTGAATCAAATTTAGAAAATGTGTCCCAGAAAATTTTCAACTAATTTTATTTTCTTTAAGGTAAGTGATTCTTTATTTCTATTTGGCAAAAGGAAAAAAAAACAATTTGTTCTAATCAGACATGCGCTTTATAATCTTTGTGGTCTTTAACAGTGTAAAAGAACGTAACCAAGAATATCAAGTTGTAAAATAACTTTACCAAATATTAAAAATAAGTGAATTAGGCCAATTTTTCTGGGATTGATATTCTTTATTTGATCATTTTATGTGAAGAAAATGTGGTGGTTGGGAGAAGCACTCAGTGAGAGCGAACTTTTAAGCTTCACAGCTCTGTCTTGCTGGATGCAAACCTGAAAACTTTTAGCTTCAATTTATAGCTGATAACCTTTATTGAATTAAACTTTCACTTTCCCAGAATGTAAATTGTCATAAACCCTTAACACTCCTTTTAATACGCAATATTAATACATTAAATTTCCATTTAAAACAAACAATATTACCTTTAAAATACTTTAATGATAGCATAAATATTCTTTTTATTTTTAAAGTTGAGCAGTTCGTTATTATCATTTCCATTTTCTTATCAATTGAGTCCTTTTCAAAGAAGGCTTTACAATATCTCTACACGTAGCGCCTCCTGAAGTGTTATAATCTACTTTCAATATTCCTGTCCTGTTTCAAATCCTTCTTAGCTTCTCAAAGTCTGAATCAACAATTCTAATACATGTATATATACATATAAAAACATATATATATACATATACACACACACACACACACACACACACACACACTATATATATATATATATATATATATATATATATATATATATATATATATATATATATATATATATATATATATATATATATATATATATATATATATATATATATATATATATATATATATATATATATATATATATATATATATATATATATATATATATATATATATATATATATATATATATATATATATATATATATATATATACATAATTTTCCTTTATGAACCCTTCCAATCTAGCTAATTGTTTTAGTTTCATTTGAGATAAATGGAAATTTTGCTCGAACGATAAACAAACGAAGTAGATGAAGATCTAAAGATGTTTTATTCAGTTTCAAATGAAGGTATTTAGAAGCCACTAATTTCTCTTCTTTCTCAAAGCTTCCCCTTGACATAATGATGATTAATATGGATGTTAAACGATAGTGAAGAAGAAAAGATTAGGCTTGAATATGTATATATATATATATATATATATATATATATATATATATATATACTATATATATATATATATATACTATAATATATATATGTATATATATATATATATATATATATATATATATATATATATATATATATATATATATATATATATATATATATATATATATATATATATATATATATATATATATATATATATATATATATATATATATATATATATATTAATAGTGGTATTCTTCAGAATTTTGATCTGTTCGTAATTCCTTTTTCACTTTTTATAAATGACCTTCCTTTCATAGCTTCATCACTTCTCTATATTTATGACTACGATTTTGCTCATCACTACTTTTACTTTGGAAGAACCCAAAGCCAAAAGGAAAAACAATCTTGTTTTGTGACAATTTTCCACACGGGGAATCGAGACAGCACCATCAAACAGTTGAGACAATCTTTCTACCTATATGCCACGGTAGCTCCAAGTTTTTGAAAAATTGTATCTTAAGAAAATGTTGTTGGATCTTAAGTACTGTGACTGAAATGAATTAAAAATATGATATGAAAAACTATTTTTAAGTGCAAAAATATTAGAATAAAATCTGAAATCAGAATTTATTTCCATAACTCATAATTCTTAAAACTGAGTTACAACTCATAATTCTTAAAACTCATAATTTTTAAAACTGAGTTACAACTCATAAATCCTAAAAGTGAATTATAATACATAACTCTTGAAACGAGTTTCAACTCTTAATTCCAAAAAGTGAATTATAACTCGTAATTTCTAAAAGAGAGTAACAATTCAATTCCTAAAAGTGAATTATAATTCATAATTCCTAAAAGTGATTCAATTCATAATTCCTCAGAGTGAGTTATAATTCATAATTACAACTCATAATTCTCAAAGCTTAGTTACAACTCATAATTCCTAAGCGTCAGTTGCAAATGAAAATTTTATTACGAGATATATTTTTTTTCATTTTAACAGGTATGGTCAACACATATCCCTTGTGAATCACAATACCTGAATGCGGTACAACTTTTGATGGAACACGTTGACGTTATAAGAAGAATAATCACAAGTTACAAAAATGATATGAGAATAGCAAAATCATATGATGGTAAGATTCTTATAGTTCAATACATTTTAAAACTAAAAGTAAAAATATTTTTCTTTTAATAAAAATTAATGTTTGAAAATAAATCTTTAATTAAAATAAAATATAAAATAAAAATATAAATATATATATATATATATATATATATATATATATATATATATATATATATATATATATATATATATATATATATATATATATATATATATATATATATATATATATATATATATATATATATATATATATATATATATATATATATATATATATATATATATATATATATATATATATATATATATATATATATATATATATATATATATATATATATATATATATATATATATATATATATATATATATATATATATATATATGCTGCTAATGTCATAAAATTTTATCAATATTATCAGTTTACAGTCCACTCCAACTTATGATAAATGCTCTTCATAGATTCACAAAATGCAATTTTAAGTTAAAGAAGGAAAAAATTATATTTTATTTTAAAGCTTAAAAATTAATATGTTATTTAACATTACAACAATTAATGTGGAATAAAATTTTTCTGCACATCAATTTTATCAAACATCCTCCAGCTCCATTAACTCACTTTTTTTCAACATCATCTTCTAATGAAGTATCTCAAATAACTAGTAAATTAAAATTTACACTGTAGTACAAGCATTATTATTCAATAATATGATATATATATATATATATATATATATATAATATAATATATATATATATATATATATATATATATATATATATATATATATTATATATATATATATATATATATATATATATATATATATATATATATATATATATATATATATATATATATATATATATATATATATATATATAATATATATATATATATAATATATATATATATATATATATATATATATATATATATATATATATATATATATATATATATATATATATATATATATATATATATATATATATATATATATATATATATATATATATATATATTATATATATATATATATATATATATATATATATATATATGTTTATTTTAATCCAAATTAATTCCAATATTAATAACTTATTTCAGATTAGATTGTAACATTTCAAAAAATACATGTAGGGAAAGATATCTATAAATATCTAAAAAATATCTTAAAAAGAAAGTAAAAATAAAGAATAATTTATTATCTTTCCCATAAACTCTTGCAAAGATGTTAAAAACTTTGAGTCTAACTTTCCTAATATTTGATCCCTTTTGATTTGCCAAATTTGCCAATTTTTCCAAAAAATATAAAATCGATAAAAATACTTGGATTAAAGATGCAATGGTCTTTTAAAAATGAATGATCATAAATATATATATATATATATATATATATATATATATATATATATATATATATATATATATATATATATATATATATATA
>SEYY01009516.1:7500-10000 GCA_009176605.1 Armadillidium nasatum | reverse complement strand
TTTCTTTGTACTTACCTAATTGATCTTTTTCTTGTGTTCTGTTCTGGTGACTGCAGGAGAATTTTGTGGGATACTTCTTTTATCAAAGGAAAACTGAGGTACCCTGTTAGCCACATTCTATTAACATAACCCCAAGTTACTGAATAAGTATTTGGAAGGAATTTCAAAGGAAGATCATTCAACACATTTTCCAATTTCTCAAAATCCTGTTTTAAATTTTGAAATTAGAGGTCTCAAATTTCAATTAACAAATTAATAATGCTTCTAATTTGGGGATTTGGGAAGATAATTGCTTTGATAGATTGTGAAAAAAATTAGTCTTGATGTAAAGATAAATAAAACATACAATAATCTTTCAAACGAAGTTGCAAATTATGTGGAAAAAATATTTAGTTTTATTCCATTAAAGTTTTATTTGATAAAGAAAAAGATAACCAATTTCAGAACCCTGCTTCATTCATCTAATAATACTCTACCTTTTCTAATATCGAGTTTTCTTTGCTTAGTACGAAATTTAATAAGGAGTAGAAATCTATAATAAGTAAATTTCGTCTTACGTTCAATGAAGATATCCATAAATATTCAATATATTATATTTAATATTTAATAGACGACATCTCACCAATAGGTGTAAAAATTACCTCTGTCTTGAGTCATAAAGAATTCCTCTAATTTATGAGTTTTTGAAAAAGTGCTATCGGGAAATTTAAAATGATGATGCTCATCTAATAGTATACCATAAACTACACATTTCATTAGTAAATGAATAAAATATCAATTGAAATATTAATGATGAAAAAAATATAAATAAAAATGGTGAAATCATAAACTTAATTTCATAAAAATTACTTCAAAATGAAATATATATAATATAATATATATATATATTAATTCATTTATAATATATAATATATATATATTAGGTAACTTCGATAAGAGTCTGGTCAACAATGACTATGAATTTCATAACTTCCTCTTTACGATATCTACCTTCTCTCTATGTTGATTTATCTTACTAATTTTACCTGTTACTCTGATCTACGTTACTATAGCCTGCAGTATTGTTAGACGGCCCTCGATTCTTTCCTTTTATAAAATCTAATTATTATATAATAAGTGTATATGCTTCCTCAGGTGTCTGTTACCTTATCACCCAACACTTTTCTACTTATTTCATATATAATGATCCTTCTTTCTTAATTACCATTCATACTCCTGATATCGTATATATATATATATATATTATACCAAAATTTATAAAAAATAGAAAAAAAAAAAAAAATATATATATATATATTTACCTTATTTACCAGTTTTGATAAATATAAACCGTATCACCAATACCCTAACAACAGTTTGATAACTTACGAGAATAGTAGCTATACCTTGGAGGCGAATAATAATCCTCTACTGATCTTATTACACTTATTATTTATTCAAATTGTGAGGTAAAGAAGAAAACGTAATGGTTGTTATTTTCAAATAGCTATCTACCAAAAAATTACTATTTCAATATCACTCTCTCCTCCGACTCGACAAATCTTCCGAGCTAGCAAGCTGTACGGTCCATAAACACTCTACTATCAAGAAAACATCTACGAAGTCATCAAACGCCATAAGCATACTTAATCTTCAATGGGCTTCAATATAAACGTTCGTAATCTACATTTCTACTGCTTGTGGACTCTGTGGTGCGTAAGAGTGGAAATAATAAAAGAATCTTCACATGTCTTACCTCTTTCTTCTTCTTTAATAAGAAACAAATGCTTTACTTTATATTGAACAATATAGCACGGCAGTTTGTCTCTTGAGGATCCTCTCCTAGAATTGCTTACTACTGATTACCACTATTCCCAGTTGAAGATCATTTTAGCTCTTCTCATATGTGACAGAGTGATACTAATGTATAAGCAGCAAACCCTATTGAGTATGCTTCCCACATCTGGGTGGTTCCACACACAGCTCTCCTAGAGAAGGTGGAGTCTAGGGCTTCGTCTCATCAACTCTTCCTGCTCTTACTAACTCTCTTCAATCTTTTCTCCCGTCGAATTGTTGCGTCACTCTCTCTTTACTATCGCTATTACAACGGACACTGCTCTTCTGAACTCTCTCGTCGCATACCTCCTCCATTGAGAAGAGCTCGTGCGACACGCCTTTCTAACAGTCTCATCCTTTCTCTGTCCAACTCTCCGACCCCAGACTTAACCGCTATGCTCAATCTTACATATACTCTATGGTAAAGTCTGGAACACACTCCCTTCATCTGTTTTCCCAACTTCTTGATTGCATACTTTCAAACGCCGTGTATGGCATGTCGGCTTAATTACCATTTTTTTTTCCAACTCCGGTGGAAATTGTAGGCCTCTGGCATAATATATATATATAAAAAAATTATAATATTTATATATTATATTATATATATATTATATTATATTCTTATTTTATATCTTATAATATTATATATATATAAATTTATCTTTATATATTTGATTTATATATA
>SEYY01009515.1:0-16393 GCA_009176605.1 Armadillidium nasatum | reverse complement strand
AGAATACCATCAGGACCATACGCCTTCTTAGTGTTAAGCTCAGAAAGAGCAGAAATGGCATCTTTTGAAAAAATTACAATATTAGGTATAAATGAGTTGGAGGGGGTTGACGGAGGAAGAATAGCTCCAAAAGCTCTTCATCTTAAATGTCCCCCCCCTCCCCCCGTTTTTTTTTTTTTTTTTTTTTTTGTACATTCCTTATCTTTTGGAGTGTCACCATTAAAAATTTAAAAGAGGCCCTAAAGTGCGACAGGTTTTATTTATTTATTTATTTATTTTATTTTTTTTTTTGTCTGTGGATATTTATTTAGTGCTTCAGACAGTATTTGGTAATTGTCTTCATTTACATGATTAGTTATAATCATTATTATTT
The DNA here is from genome assembly GCA_009176605.1 of Armadillidium nasatum. Classification (NCBI taxonomy): domain Eukaryota; kingdom Metazoa; phylum Arthropoda; class Malacostraca; order Isopoda; family Armadillidiidae; genus Armadillidium; species Armadillidium nasatum. The sequence continues at coordinate 16,020 of SEYY01009515.1, read as the reverse complement.
ATTAATTATTATTATTATTATCATTAATAATAATGGTAGTAATAAAAGTATTGTAATTTAAAAATCGGTATCCAACTTGAGTGTACCAGAATTTTTAAAATTGTATTTGGTATTCTTATCAATATATATATATATATATATATATATATATATATATATATATATATATATATATATATATATATATATATATATATATATATATATATATATATATATATATATATATATTTAAATTTTTAGAATCCGAAGATTTTGAAATGGGTGACTCGGCTTGCAATGATGAACAAATTAATGGTACAACTACAAATGGTAGCTTGTCTTTATCATCAGGTAAGATTTTAATTAAAATAATTTATAAATTTATTAGTTAAAGATATATCGATATTATTAACGATATATCGATTATTACGGTATCGTTCGTGCCGGTTATGATATATCATGATATGTAATTTTTAGTAGACTAAATCGAAAAACCATTTAAGAGATGAAGTGTTGACCTTTTTAGTAATGTTTTACTGTGGTTAGTATTTTCTGATTGTATTATTATTTGATTGGTTGATTGTTAAGAATTGGTTTGAAAGGCTTTTAGGGTCCCCCCCCCCACCACCCTTATTAAATTAAATTTTTTAAGTTTTTTGGGTAATAACCTACATGTGATAATTACTTGCTTTTCATTCTTCATTCATTCTTGTCGCAAAACTGCACAGTTAAACTTCCCAATTCACCTTGAAACTTTTAGGCCTATCATCCAATTAGATCTTTGGGTTTGGGAAGATTCGCAGGTTTTTATAGTATTTTTATAGACATTTATTTTGCAAGTTATAAGCCTTTTTTTTCAGTTTATACTTCATAATTTAGAATTAGAGATTTGGTAAGTGTAAATGGAGTATAAGTTGTAGCTGGAGAATGTTGGAGTTGTCGTTGATTCTGTTAAAAAAAAATTTGACTATCTCATTAGCTTATTTTTATTGAGGTTTCTAATCAGTGGAATATTTCCTTATAAAAGCTTGGTGCTTTCCAGTTCAGTAAATTAAATATTCAAAATAGTTAATATTTATTTTTATTTTTATTTAAATCTTGGAAGCATAATATTTGTTTGTGTATTTATCTTCCAGAATCGGAAGATATAGAGGTACCAAATGCCACAGATGAAATTAATGGAGTAGCAACTACAGCTAATGGCGTGGAAGATAGTTCTTCGTCATCATCTAGTTCATCTTCATCGTCAGCATCCTCGTCACCCCCTCCTGATGAAGAGGCTCACGAATTAGGTCCGGCTCCTAAACGACCTCGCCTAGAGGAGGAGGAAGAATCTGGAGAAAGTTCTAACGCCGATGAAAATGCTGAAGAATGTTTTAAAAGAACTGACAGTGAAATTACAGATTCGCCAAGTGAAGAAGAAGGCAATGATCTTCGTAATACCAATAGGGAGGAATCTTCAGTTGAGATGGAAGAGCCAAAAAGCGAGTCCCATCAAATAGATGACAAAGATTTGAGGAACCCTAATTCCGATTGTGAAGAAAATAGAGAATATGTAGAAGCTTCAGAAGCTTCTGATAAAGGAGCAGAGATATCTGAGGATTCTCCTCGCCAGGAAGAGGAAGTTGATACAAGTTTAGAGATGAAATGTGATGAGGAAAATCCGAGTGATTCTGCGTTAGGAAACACCTCGGAAGTTGGCTCGTCTTCAAATAACCATCAAAAAGAGGAATGGGAACGAGAAAATCAAAGTGATAATCCAGATGCCGATCTCCGCTTGAGATGTTCGGATGGTAGTCCTGATTCTGCTCAGGATATCGAGCAGGTTGCTTCAAACAGTGAAGAAGTTCTGACCCCAGCACAAGTTTTAAAAGGGAATTCGGAGGCTGATGCTGCTGCTTCACGGAGGAGATCTAGTAGTGATGAGGAAATTTTAGAAGAGAGCTTGCTTAGTAGCTCAAGTCCCACTGAAAGAAAAAATGAAATTGACGGGTCTTCTGAGGCGGATAGTACATCATCCCATGCATCGAGTGCTTCCACAGCTACTTCTACAGCGTTGCCTGCTATTATATCACCTTCTCTCCACTCTTCTACAACTGAGGTAGACATCAGAGAAGGTGATGACACCCCCTTGAAAATTCCAGAGGTTGATAATGGTACTTCTAGTGACGTTAGCCCTCAAGCACAAATAATTTCAACGTCAAGAAGAGAAAGTGACGATAATGAAGAAGAAGAAAGAACTTCGTCATCATCTTCATTTGTAGTTGGAGGAAATGGGGCGTCCTCAGAGGATGAAGAAATGGAGGATGCCTCCTGCTCATCCTCTAACAACTCTTAATAAAGGTGTTAATGAAAGCACCAGTACAACTCTCTCTCTCTCTCATTACCTCCTGTTCCTCCTCTTTTGCTGTCAATTTGTTTTGGGATCTTCGATGTTTTTTCTCCTTGACGTGTAAGACTACTTAGGTCTTAACTAGATCTTTAAATTTTTTTTTTTTAACTAGACCTTTAAATTTTTTTTTTTTAAACTAGACCTTTAAATTTTTTTTTTTTTCAAATCTATTTTTTTCTTTTTCTTTCTTTCTTTGTTAGGGTAATTTAATTAAAAAAAAAAAAAAAATAGAATATACTTAAAAAGGAAAAAAAAAAAAAAAAAAGTTGACAGTAAATATATATGATTGTAAATATTTATTATTTAATATTTGTACATTTATTAATCCCACCAGTATATATATATATATATATATATATATATATATATATATATATATATATATATATATATATATATATATATATATATATATATATATATATATATATATATATATATATATATATATATATATATATATATATATATATATATATATTAAAATTATTATTATTATTATTATTTTTTTATTTGTAGCCCTCTTTGGTGGAATAATGAAAGAGGTGATGACAGAGTTCACTTTTTGTTACTGCTTCTGCTGCATAGTAGTTACTATTTTTACTACTACTACTACTATTATTATTATTATTATTATTATTATTATTTTTTTTTCATTTATTAAAAGTGCAGCTGTGGTTGGTGGTGTATTGTGGAGTACTTATTATTTTATTAAAGTTATTCGCTAGAAAATGTGAAGAGGGAGTTTATATTAGGTTTGTTGAAGAGGATATACGAATGTTCAAATTTGTTTGGGTAGTCTAATGTTGAATGTTGTGAACCCATTTTATTATTTATCATCAATAATGAATTCTTACCCTTTACCAGTGATTTATTATTATTATTATTTATTAACCTTGTGAAAATAGAGGTGTAGTCCTAAGAGGAAATGGTGGTAATTTAACTGTTGGAGGCTCAGTTGAAAGTAAATACGGAACAAAATCTTATTTTAAAAGTCTTGGTGGATGAGTAGAAGAGATTGAAAGATTGATTTGGGGGGGGGAGACAGGAAAGCTTTCATAATATGACAATATTATCATCTCTTGTACTAGATTTTGATGTGGAAATGAAAACTAGTTCTGAAAAGAAGAATGTTTAGTTCTTAACATTTATTTATCGCGTTGGAGCGTTAGAATGTTTAAAAGGAAATGGAGAACCTGTATATTCAAAGCCTGAACTTTTATTTCTATGTTGATTGTGGTGAAAATAGAAATATTGAAGGGTAGAGGGCAAGGCAGGAATGTTTTACCCTCCCTCCCACTCCGAATTATTTTATTACTTATTAATTTATTTTTTATTTTTGGGATTTTGTTTATGTATGAGACATAGGATTATATTAAATTTATATTTTAAATATATATATATATATATATATATATATATTATATATATATATATATATATATATATATATATATATATATATATATATATATATATATATATATATATATATATATATATATATATTGTAAATATTTTGAAAATTAAAGTTTTTTTTAAGTGGGGTTTCTGTAGACCCAAAATTCTTTAGTATTACTTACTAGTAAGTTTGAGGATTCTGTAGAGGTTACTTTTGTTAATGTTAAAAGAAAAAGGTCCTGTATGTGGGTGGATTAGTATTCATTAAAATCCTACATACTAGTGTGTACTACTGTGACTAGTTTCAAGTAAGGTGGTATTGGTTACCCATGACTGGGGCTTACTTTTAACTAAATTTCTTCTAGTTGGTATACCTTTTTTTATGGATTGGATCTTTGTATGTAGTTTTAAAAAAAAATAGGAAAGGTAACATATTGAAGAGCTTCTCGTAAAAGATTAGTTTTAACTAGTCTCAATACTTGGGTAAGTATAACTACTATATTTTTATTGTAGTAGTATAGTATGTTTGGTGGTGGTTGCACAAATGTGAGAGTAGGTACCAAAAACAGTTTACCATTTTCTTGTCTTTGGATTGTGGTAGGGAATGAGGAAGTGTTCATAATGTCACACTAGCTTCTTAATAAGGATTGTGTCATCTAACTATCAGTTGAAACGGAGACCATCATCACACATTTAAACTATGTATTACTGAAGGAAACTAATACTTAAACGTATGTATATTATTTTTCATGTTTGTTTCGTACTTGGTCTGTGTCTGTTGTTTTTTCCCCGTTAGAGAACGTATAATGAAGTGCTGATGGAGACAAGTGTATTCTATGAATGTTCTTCATCTTGAATGTCTTTTTTTTTTTTTTTTTTCTCCTCCTAAAACAAAGATCATAAAAGGTAAGAATTTTTTACCACTGTTTTTTCTGAAATTTTTTTTCTTAAATCTTCGATACATTAATTTATATAACTCTAATTCTATAAATTCTTACAAGCTTTAACAAAGACCATTGCTCTCATGCTTATTCTGGAGTCTATGAACAATCACCACCTATTAGAATGTAATTAATAGGAAACTCTAAAAACGCCTACCGCTTTCCCATGTTATTATTGCAAGGAACCAAATGAACTTAAATGATAAAAGAAAGGAATGATTCTTTTACTGATCACGTAACACAGGAGATAACTTGGGACTAGATGCTAGAAAGTTCCCTTACTGTAGTTTGGAGCCTGGCAATTACTTTACTTTAATCTCTGACAAGATTAGTTAGTTCATTTTGTTAAAAGATGTCATTCTGATAACGATTTTACACCTTTAGTTGGTACAGGTGCTTTATAACTTGGAGTATCAACTTCACCTTCTAAATCAAGGAAAAATTATTCGAGAACTTTATAATTAGGAAACTTTTTCAACATTGGGTTTTTTGACTGATGGTGAAGCTGTGGGAATATTTGAATACTATACAATCGGCTTTTCTTCTTTAGGAACTTTTTTTTTTTTTATTATTTATTCTCCCATCGGTGGAAAGTGTCTTGCAAAATGCGTGGATTTTTTCATACTTTTCTCCGGATGACCTAAATACAGATGGTAAGCCTTTTTTAACATATTTTTTTGTCTTTGGGATGAAAAATACTTGCAACGTACGTACTGTTGAGTGATTTGGTAAGTATGGAACAGTTTATAACCCTTTCCGCCTTTGACTCGAACCCAACCAAAAGATTTGTGAACCATTCCCCTCTCTGATACGAGAGTAGTACTTTGCATAAGTTTTGCATAGTTGGAGTAACTGGGAAGAAGTTAAGAAATATCGCATTGTAAACAGAACTCAGATTTGTTGAAACTGCCTTTGCAATCGTTTTGATATAAGGTTTCCTATTTTTTTAAGTTGTCAACTGAACTGCCGAAGGAGATAAGGAAGTTAGGTTGTGGTGATGTGTATTTTTTTTTTTTTTTATTATTTAAAGATAGAGATTTGTAGTAAAAAGTTTAATTTTACAAGGTTGAGAAGTCTCCACCGGGAAGTTTTCCACTGCCACGAGAATAGAATAAGGGATTAAGGTAAGTGGCAATTTTGGATAGAAAAGAGATTTGAAATGGGTAGAAGGATGGAGGGTAGAGTCCTCGGTATATGAATGTAATTAGATATCAGCTAAGATTGTTAATCAAAAGAAGGAATAAAAGATATAAACAAAACTTTAACAAGCAATTTGAAAGAAAGTTAGACATGAAAAACGGAGGGAGGAGGATACCCAATGGAAGGGACTTGGAAAGCAGCGACGCATACCACATTCCGATCAAATTGCCTAGGATATGTCAAACGACACTGTATAAGACCATGAATCTGAGAGAGGAAAATATCACCAGCAGAGTTTGAGAGAGTAAAGCCATAAAATAAGAAGGGAAGGGATTTCCAGATTCAAGAAATGTCAGTGGCGGAGGTCTTCAAAGATCTTAGCCAGTACAAGTGAGAGGTAACGGGTGACAAAAGAATCAACATCATCTACTGTTTCAAAGGTCAATTTAAATCAGGGTTGGCATTGATTAAATCAAATTGATTTAATCAATTGATTTTTTTATGAAAAAAAAAATCATGATTTTTTTAAAAAATAATAAAACTTTTTTTTGTTTGTTTTATTTTGTCATTTTTTGATACATAATGATATAACATATATATTAGTTCCTTCTTACTGTATTAAAAAACTTTAAAGTAGTTTATATATTAGAAAAATAACTTCCTTAATATTTGGTTCAAGATTTCATATAGGGTAATACAAGAATCTGATCTTCATTAATATAATTTATCCAATATAGAACTGTTAGAGTTTAGAATTCCTAATATATATTCAATCAAATCTTCAAAAAAAATTTATTGAGCTTTAATATAATGCAATTTGAGGTTATAGACAAAAGAGAAAACAGAAAAGACAATTCCTTTTAATTTTCAACCATTTAAATTTTTATACAACATTATAAGAAAACAATATTCCTCTATAAATTATAAAAAGAAAATTTAAGCACTTTTGATGCATAATCATTAAAAATAAATTAAATAAATAAACTTAATATATATATATATAATAATATATATAATATATATATATATATATATATATATAATATAATATATATATATATATATATATATATATATATATATATATATATATATATATATATATTTTTTTGCAAGTTATGTATTTAATTTATGGATTAATGATTATGCATCAAAAGTGCTTAAATTTTCTTTTTTTATAATTTATATCGAGGAATATTCTTTTCTTATAATGTTGTATAAAAATTTAAATGGTTGAAAATTAAAAGGAATTGTCTTTTCTGTTTTCTCTTTTGTCTATAACCTCAAATTGCATTAGATTAAAGCTAAATAAAATTTTGTTGAAGATTTGATTGAATATATATTAGGAATTCTAAACTCTAACAGTTCTATATTGGATAAATTATATTAATGAAGATCAGATTCTTGTATTACCCTATATGAAATCTTGAACCAAATATTAAGGAAGTTATATTTCTAATATATAAACTACTTTAAAGTTTTTTAACACAGTAAGAAGGAACTAATATATCTGTTATATCATTATGTATCAAAAAATATGATAAAATAAAACAAATAAAAAAAAAGTTTTATTATTTTTTAAAAAAAATCAAAAAAAATCACCAACCCTGATTTAAATACAGCACTTTCTAACTTTACATTTAAGGCCATTCATTTTGAGAATGAAATAATAAATTTTTAACATATAATTTATTAACATCTCCAGTAGAACTGACGACAAAAGCTTCACTCATTACTCAGAGACAAGAAAAATAAGCACCTTCGTTCTGGTTCTCCAAACTTTGAACTCCAAAGAAGTAAGATTTTGAAATCTCTCTTAATCATGACTTAAATTTGATACCTGGGTAATTATTCAGAAATAATACTTCATAAAATAAGTAACAATTTTAACCCATAAAGGTATTATTCTATCTTGCTCTTGAAAAGTTGATGTCTTTACTAGAGTCGCATCCTTATAAAGTCTTTCTTGTTCTTGGTACAATTTGTATCTAAGAGACTGACTTCTTGTTGAGAGTAACACTTGAGTTTCAAGATCTTTGTACACGGATCGGAAACCCTGAAAGAAAAATTAAATAAATAGTTACATAGAAAAAACAAAATCAGGTTCAATGAGAATAGAAATTTACAAGTCTTCAAGCCTAACATATGAAAACGTCAGTAGGTAAAACGCTGCGTTGAAGAACCATTAAGTCTATCTCCAACTTCGAAGCCCTGGTTAGAACCATTATAACTATGTTATCAAGAATAACAATAAACTTATAGGCGCAATATTCACATAACCGTCATTTGCGCTCTAGGAAGACCTGTGAAATCTCGACTAGAAAATGTCCTGTAGATACATAACTCTAATCAAGCATTGAGTAGACCTAGACAGGCAACTACGAAGTGTTTTACTTCAAAGATTAATAAATATTCTGAGGTACATTAATATGTTTAGTATTCTAAAGTGATGATGTGAATTTTTTTTTTTTTAATTTTTAAATATAACTTGAGAATTTTTTTTTTTTTAATTTACTTTTATTTAAATTTAAAAAGAATTTCCTGAAATAATTTTTTTTTTTTTAAATGAATGATGGTGAAAATTATTTTCTTTAACATTTAAATATTGCATTTGAAAAAATATTTAAGTATTAACAATGTTATATCCAATATACCTTAAAATCTAATTCTCTTACCAAAATTGGGAGATCCGATTAGAGTTGCAGAAGGTGTTGATTCCATCTCAGGAAAATACCACAAAGCCCTTTGCATGAAATGTCCAACCATCTCTCTGGTACTCGTAAATCTGAATTCTGTTATTAGATGAGCTATTTTGTACCTTTTCGTAAAAATCTTTGCATAATTTGGTATATGCAGCGGGTATTCCCCCAGCGAATCCTCTTGCCCCTAAAAATCCGTTAGCTTTTGGATGGGCGCATAGCAACGAAACGTGCCCTATAAAATCTCTACCTATTAACGTATCAACATATTCTTCCGTTAAATTGAAGTACCCAGTTGCCAAATTGATTCTTCCTTCTTTGGGTATAGACTGTAGGAATTCTATTGTAGATTCGGAATCTAATTTAATATTAAAATGGGGCATTTGTATAGTTGGTAGTAAAAGGGTATCGACTTCCGATGCTGAATCATCTGTCGATTGTAGTTTATCAAAATTCTTAAATGTATCGTACATTTTTATCAATCTTTCTTTACTCTTTTCAAGTTCCAGTTCCCAAAATTGATGAATCTCTCTTTGGAATCGGTAACAGTACTGTCTGTAACTTCCCTATTAAAATATAAATTTATATAGTCAAAGATTTAAAAAAATAAAAATTTAAATATGTATTTCCTCAAAAAACAAACAAAAAAAATATTATCCTCGCCTTTCGTTCTGTAAATGTTTAGTAAAATAAAGTTTGTATTGAGAGTTTGTTCTTTTAAAGAACTAAACGTTTGAGAAATATTCTTTGTGTATGTGTGTGTGAGAGAGAGAGAGAGTGAGAGAATTTTTACATTTTAACTAGTGACTATTCAAGGTTAAGGATCTATCTATCTATCAGTTTTCTGGTTTTATATACAAATAAAAAAAATTGGCTCATAGAAAAGCTATATATTTGAAAGTGGGACTGATATTGTTCTCTATCAAAGAAATTCACTAATAAGCTTGACACAATGAAAACAATGGTGCACAAAATCCAAAACCTTAACCCTAAGGGGTCATACATATTCAACACGTAACAAGTAACCACTTTAGTAAATGACCAGAGAACTTTTATCAAAAGCAAATGTAATATATATTTAAAAAAAAAAAAAAAAAAAAAAAAGGTGGATAGATAAACTCCAGTTGCAAAAACATCGATATCGGTACCAACGAAAAGTATAATTTTGGGAAGGTTAATTCGGATGGAAGAAAATCTAAGAAATATCCAGAAAAACTTTAGACTGGATCAAAAAATCTAAAATTGAACATTTGAAATTATAAATTCCAGTGCTTTTTTTTATCTCCTCAGGTGGGCAAAGGCCAGAGGCCTACCAAATTCCACTGGAGTTGGAAAAATCTCATCCTGATCGAAGAAGGCCAACATGTCCAGATATACGGCGTTTGAAAGTATGCAAGTCAAAGGAAGTTGGGAAAACAGATAAAGGGAGTGTGTTCCAGACTTTACCAGTAGATTATATGTAAGATTGAGCATAGCGGTTAAGTCTGGAGTCAGAGTTGGACAGAGAAAGGATTTGATTTGATTCCTGGTGCTTAGCCAATGCCTCTTTCAAATAATATTGCATAAAGTAAATTTCAATATTATCTCAACAATCCCACTCCAGGAATCTCTCCTGTCAATGGCCTTTTAAAACTCCGACTCACCAAAAATGGATGAAGAGTATTGTCTTTTCCCACATCCCACGCAACAGTGTCATCCTCCTTCAGACGAAAACTCAGATTCGACACCTTCGTTATCAACCCTTCATAAAAATCGGCTAAATCGCTACATTTTTCTATAACGAAGTATCTGTCCTGCCTATTCACAAAATAATCATTACTAAGATTGGCTCTGAAATATACAAATAAAATAAAAAGGTTATTTTTTTCTCTAAAATGTTAAGAAATAATAATTTTGAACACAATTTTAAGGACAATTTTTTCTAAGCAAAGATATAAGTGATTCAGTTGATTTATGATGAATGTTGACTTATTTAATTTCAAATAACGATAAACTACAATTTTCTCAAAAAAGAAACTGTAGTCACTTGCACCCATTTTCTGGTGAGGGGAAAATTTTTATTCTGTCTTCTGCAGAAGATATTATTATTATTAATACCGTATTAGTTTCATTAAAAAAAAATACAGCATAATAAATATATATTTTACATGAAATCTAACTACTAACCCCAGTGAAAATTGGTTACCAGGGGTGAGAGAAGGGGGCGTAGAGTAATAATTACAATAACAAAAATTCATTTATCACTAACCTACCCAGATATGACAAGGGAATCATCATAGATGTAGACCTTCATGTGTTGTAGACCAATGATTTCATTCCATCGATCGGGGATCCAAGCTTTGTACAAACCTCTTAAGCGAGGAGTATGAAAAAGTGATACCTGATAATAATAATAATAATAATAATAATAATAATAATAATAATATAACAGGTTCTTATGTTAAACCATTAAAGACTTAATTCTGGATTCCTTTAAAACACTGATGATTGACCAGACACAAATAAGATGTTAATACTTGTGTTAGATGTTTAAGTTAATAATCATTAATACATTAAAAGTCTTTAAATTAATATTCATTTAATTTTGTGATTTTACTATCTTATTATCTTTCTATTTTGTTCTTTCTTTTATTTAAAAAAAATTTAAAAAAACTACAATTTTATATTGAAAAATCTTTTTGACTGTCATGTTTTTACAACCTTCTAGCTGAGATTACCAATTACATATATATATATATATATATATATATATATATATATATATATATATATATATATATATATATATATATATATATATATATATATATATATATATATATATATATATATATATATATATATATATATATATATATATATTATATATATATATATATATATATATAGATTCATTAATTTCCATCCGTCTCTGGCTAACTACTACAACTAAATAATAATAATAATAATGAAATCTTACTCTGCAACAGGAGTCTTTTTCGTTTATTAATGGAAGTAACATTTTGCGTGAATTCTTTTCACCCCTCGAAGCCCTTGTAAAATCTAGCAACCATCGTAATTTTAATTGTGGTTCGCTACGAAGACGTTCTGATATAACAGATACCTGAAGAAGTAAATCAACAACAGTCAAGAAAAAAAAAGTGTAAAGTAAAATGCTTTAATATAAATATAATAATTAATAATATATAATTTTATTAACTGCTAGTGATGTTATAGTTTCGAGGAATCGAACCCGGCCCCAAAAGATGGAAGTCCGTTGTGTTGACCACTAATGATTCCACGGTTTATTTATCATAGTGGTTATCAAAATTATAACATTTGCACTGCGATTTATACTCAGGATAGAACCTGGTCCATGTTGACGCTACGCCCAAGTTGTGATCGGGGAAATATTGAAGGAACTTTTCACTAGGCGAGATATGTCAGTAGAAGTTCTGGATTATTTCCTTTTGAACCATCGGTGGAGTAGTGGTTAACACAACGGACTTCCATTTTTTTGGGGCCCGGGTTCGATTCCTCGAAACTATAACATCACTAGCAGTTAATAAAATTATAAATAATGATTCCACGGTTTATTTATCATAGTGGTTATCAAAATTATAAGATAATTTAATAAACTCCAAAGTATCTCTTGACCACGTGGTTTCCGCCATCTTGAATTTGATTTTGAATTTTTCCCGCCAATTTTTAAAAAGTACAAACACACGAAATAAAACTTTATATATACAACTTTTTAAATAAGTTTTAACTTACGAGTTTCTTCTCTAATTCTCCTGTTCCTAAATACAATGAAGCTATGATGATCCTACGCTTTGCCGTTGAAGATCTTGATACTAACTCATCATAGAATTCTTGAGGATTATTTAAAATCTTAATCTGGAGAAAAATTACAAATACTTTAATAGAAAAGCTCAAAATATAATGTTGGTATAATACCAATATAATACCAATCAAACTCTAATCAAGGATAGGACAATGCTATATATCAAAACTGTAATTACTGTGTGAAACTATTCGACCACTTATATCTTTAGATTACGCAGATTATCAAGAACATCAACAACTTCATAAACATCCATGAAGCTCATCCACATCAAAACATCCTCATCCATTAATGTTTAAATCATACATTTGATGCATCACTAGTCCAAACATAAAAACATCAGTGAACAACTTAATATAATGACTAAATATTGGTAATTAATAAAAATCTGAATCTTAAGTACATACCTTAGAACTGTGAACAAAAAATACTGGCAGCCTCTTAGCAAGAGATGGAAAGCCTGGCAATGAGAACCAGCTGTTTATATAATGCAATCTATCATAAAAAGAGAGCTTCATATTTTAAAAAGGTTAATATATTTATAATAAAATGTCATAAACAACAGAAAAAATTATTTTCTCAGCTCATGTATATTTATTCTCATCTGTGAGGACCAAATTTATAAGAATTAATAATAATAATAATAATAATAATAATAATAATAATTAGCAGCATTAAAGACCATAAAACTACAAAAAGATCATAATATTTGCATAATATATTATTAAATAACTCAAACCATTCTTTTTGATGCACTGTTTGAAAGATCTTGTCCTCCATTATTTAAATTAATTAACACAGTTCTCTTTTAAATGACCTCCATACTGCTGGTGGCAGTCTTCTGGACAAGGCTAAAAGATTTTAATATTTCTTTGTATTCTAACTCCTTTAATTTTCTATCTACACAATGTGACATTAGTGTTCTATATATTTTTTTTTCTAGAGCTACTACTACAACAGTTACTTGAGGGAGCTGACTATTCACATTGCATTACCTTTACAGAGTACTACAAGTATAAGGATGGCTTTATCTTCAAGAAAATTTTCTGTGCAGATTGGATACTGTACTTCTTCAATGGTGGCAGATTCACTTAATTATTTGTTCACTCCAAAATTATCTAGCTATGCTCCTTTTTAAAATTAATGAGCTTGAGATCTTTAAAATTATGACCACCCTGCAGTTATATCTCTCTACTTTATTTACACTAATAAAATTATTATGCATGAAACATAATGGAAATTATTTGTTACTACGAATTACAAAATGAAAATTTATTACATATATATATATATATATATATATATATATATATATATATATATATATATATAATATATATATATATATATATATATATATATATATATATATATATATATATATATATATATATATATTTCCATAAAAGAAAAATAACATTTTTATTAATATATATAATAAAATAAAAAAAAAAAAAAAAAAAAAAAAAAAAAAAAAAAAAAAAATAAAAAAAAAATAATAATAATAATAATAATAATAATAAAGTAATTAAATAAAATAGTGATATAAACTGTACATCATGTTCTACCTTAAATCTAATAAACTCATGGACATATGATCTGTTCTATCTTAGATATATATAATATTTAAAAAAAAAAAAAAAAAAACCACTAGCAAACAAACCTCTTGAATTATATGACAATCATAACTGCTAACGCAATCATAACTGCTTACTAAATCATATCATCATATCAATCTAATCAAGCCTAGGTCTACTATTCCTTTATTTTAAGTTCAATTTCTCAGAAAGTTTACATTAGAGCCTTTAACTAGCATTTCTTTTCCAATAAATTCTAGAAATAGGAAACATTTTATTATTCTATGCCAAAATAAAATTAAATATTAAATAACCAAATATACATATATATATAAAATTATGAAATTACACTTTATTTCAATGATATTGATAAATCAATATTTAATGTTCGTGTGATATGCATATGGATGCATAGTAGACGGACATTTATCTACCTTTAGTAGACGGTGAAGAGTTCTCCCTCAATGTATACGATATTAATAATTATTAAATAAAGATTAACTGGTATATCACTATCACTGATATAATACCAATCAATGTAAGTCTTAACTTCATGGTTTGTATTCAAGTTATATAAAGCATACCAAATTAATTTTATTAATTTAACTTGTTTTTTACAACACTAATTAGTTTATTACTATTGTGAGTCCGATTTTATTTCTACTCTATTGAAACTATGAAGACAATATATATATTTAAACGCATTAATAAAACCTAATGTAAAACCACTTTTGTATAATATCAAAAAATAATGAAGTTTTATCATTATTGTATAAGTAGGTTGCTATTTTGAATACCAACAGGCTGATATATCAATATCAAACATCAAAACTGATATTCAATAAATATCAATACATTTTGGAAGTGTAACCTCCCCACCAACCACTAATGGAATGGAAGGTATTTGGGGCAGAACCCCCTGTGGGCAATTGTTCATGTGCCATGCATTTAAATGTATTTTAGAAAATATCAATATTTTGGTCTATTGATATATATGCTATATCATTTATTGATATTCAAAATGATAGGCTCTATGTACAGTAAAAAGTATATATATCTTTTTATAGTGAAATTTTTAGTTTTTTGGTTTTATTGTAAAAATATAGTATTCCACAGTTCGTTAGGATTTATTTAATGCATTTAAATACATTATAGGAATAATAAGTTGGAATATAACAGGAATAAATCATAACTCACTACAGCAATAAAATTACCCTTTTAAATGTTTGTTAATAATAAATACGTTTGAGTCTCTAGAATTTAAAAGGAATAAATACTTGTTAAAGACTCTAATGGAAACATCTTCCAAGTTTCAATACAAAAAAATGGGTTAAAATAGTTACTTTTAAAATAATTCAGAAAACTGAATCATGTGAAGAAGTCTTAAAACCAAGTTCAAATTCTTTAGATTTTCTAAACAAGGATTAACCATGGTGGACATGGAAATATTTTCCCTCATCCTATTGTTAAAAAAAAATTTACTTACTTGGAGTACTTGTATGAAATAATTAATGTTCGGGTGGAACAGTTATGGCTCACAGACAATGGATTACTTACTTGATGGATGAATGGGCCCTGTGGAAACTCTTAGTTTCCTTATACCCAGATCAACTATTTAGAGCTGAGTAACCACTTCATAGTTTCCACACAAAGATGGGATAAAACATGAGAACCGAATTAAGTTTTTAATATAGGAAGCTCACTTCACTGTTCTAAAGCACTTTGAAGGAGCCCAATGGAAGAATCCCAGTGACTATCCAAGTAATTGGTGACTGTGTCAAAAATAGTGCTTGTTGGAGGGGAGGCATAACTTATTTAGGTTGGACCCAGGTCTGGCAGAGACCAAAAATTGGAAGAGAAGAAACAGCTTCTTGATTTTGAAAAATACCTAATGTAGGTAATAAAGATCTGCAACTCCATAAGACAAAGTTATGGTTGGACACTGTGGAAAAGTTAAAGAAATTAAAGTCATTATATCTGCAAAAACACACAAAAGAGCTGAGAGAAAAGAGCCACTAGTCTGAAAAATGGTCAAAAATTTAGATACCAAAGAGAACCCAAAGAG